>PVJA010008494.1:0-64262 GCA_004027025.1 Myocastor coypus | reverse complement strand
ACAGTACAGGGCATCGCCAAAAGTGCTGGGCACAAACACCACGTCTAAGGTGCTTGAGGCCCCCGGAGAGGTAAAGCTGGGCCTTTGTCACTCTCCAGGGCAGCCACTGATCCTCCAGTCTCTCTTGATGCGTTCCGCAGATTTCCGAGGGTGCAAACGAGATGGGTATCGGTTCCCAGTGCCCTTCAGATCCATTTCTATTAGGCAAAGTGACAGGAGCTGTGTGGGTTTCATGAGAACCTTGGTGAGCAGCTGCCTCCCTGGCTCCTGCCTCTGTTCACCAGCCAGGCAGGGGCTAGGGAAAGACAGTGTCACCAGAGCCCAGGACCCCCTCACACACACCCTGGACATCCATCCTGTGTTTTTAGGAGAACATGAAGGCCTGAGTCTTTCCCGCAGGGACAGCGGTATCTCTGCAGGAGCGGAGCAGCCCTCTGCTGCCCCAAGAGGCCTGTCAGAAAGCAACACACTCCTGTCTCTGGAGAAAGGCCAGGCTGCCTGGCTGAGCTGGGCTGGGCGAGGCCTCTGTCCACCAGGTGCTGGGTCTGGCCTCCTCTCCCTCATGTACACGTGTGTGGTGTGCTCCGCAGACGGGGGCGGAGCCTGGCGTGGGCCATGTGGGTCACAGCCTGCCAAGGACAAAGCTCTTCTCCCTAGAGGGCAGAGCAGCCCCCAGGAGCCATAGGGACTGCAGAGGCACAAAGCTAGACACAGCCTGCATGTTCTGTGAGGCCACTGCACATGGACGCCTGTCACTGACCTCGGCCCCCATAGAACAGCATTTCCTTGCAGGAGACATAATCACCCACCGCTGAATGCTCACATGTACACATGCATGTATTATGCATATATGTATGTATGTATGTGTATATGCATTTATTTATAGGGTCTCACTATACAGCTTGGACTCGTAGCAATCCTTCTGTTGCAGCCTCCCCAGCACTGGGATTACAGACATGCACCCTCATGCCTGGTCTTGGTGGCTGGCTCTGCACACCCTGGACGGGGCCAGCATGGCATGTGCTACTGGGCATTGAACCCAGGTCCTTGTACTTGTCTAGGCAGGCATTTAGACCACTGAGCTATCTCCTGAAGCTCACATTTAGACAATTCATTACAGCAAAAGACACACTGCTACCAATCCCTCCAGTGTCATCCCTCCTGCCGCACCCTTGGCCACACTTGTCCCACAGCCCTTATCTCTTCCTGCAGCAGTTCTGCAACCCTCTTTCCCAGGGGTCTTCAGCTGAGCTTTCCTGCATGCCCTGTTGGCACAAACCCACTGGAAACCTTTCCCTGTCATGGTCACTGTGACTTTAGGGAGGGTCTAGAAGTCACACAGTGCCAGATCTGGTGACTAAGGTGATGGATGACCATGTCATGCTTCCATTTGATAGGAAGTGGTCAAAATATTTGGAATGGATTTAGAATATTACATCAGCCACAGACCCTCAGGAGAGCCACCAGAGCTGCCTCAGAACGTGGCCAGGATGGTGGGCATGTGCATGTGGAGTGACAGGGAGGATTCTGAGGAGTCACGAGGATGCCTTTTACTATAATACATTGTAAAACACAGACACTTCCTGTGTATTTCAATAACACTGTATATTTATGATCAAAAGCCCTGTGAGGATCGAGAGATAGCTCAGCAGTCCAAAGTGCCTGCCTAGGCAAGCTTAGGCAACTGCAGGGACCTTGGTCCAATCCCCAGAACCTCATGCTGCACCAGCCCCACCCCCAAGGCAGCCTGAGGTGGCCATAATGTATATCTATGCCCTGTGAAACTCTCCTGTTTTAGGAAGGATAACTTGGAGGGCTGACACTCAGTAAGTCCTTCAGCTAAGACCAAGCTCTGGAATCATGCTTGCCATGGACCCCTGCTCTGTGTCCCTAGTGGTGCTGGAAGTGAGTGGGGGCAGCAGCGGCTCCCCAGCGATCCTTGTGAGGGAGACCCAGGAGGATGCTTTTTGCCATCATCCACGTCATCACGTTGCTACCAGGACGCTGAGGGGTCTTGCTGCTGGCACCAAAGCGCTGGCTTCCAACACCTCTGCTGGGCTATGCCTGCCACTCTGTGCCTCCAGGGCTCTGAGAAGTCAAGAAGGGAGACCAGGAAGAGGGGTGACCACATCGGAGGCTGGAAGTCAGCACAGCAGACCCCAGAACCTGTGAAATGTGGAAAAACCCTGAACATCGTGTATGGCCAGAATGTGCATGTAACTGTGCATTCTTATAGATTAAACCCTACATATCCTTTGTCTCCCACAGTTATGTAATTTAATAAAATACCGCATTAATAAACTTTAGAGGGCCAGGAATAGCTCAGGGGACAAGTGTCTGCCTGGCAAGCACACAGTCCTGAGTTTGATTATTTCTAGTAAAAACAAACAAACAAACTGCATTAAAAGGTGCAGGGCATTTTGGCAGCATGTTGGGGATGTTACAGCTTCAAGAAGAACAGAAGGAGACCTCTAACGACTGCTACACACAGCGGGCCCTAGGCCCCATAGGAGGTGGACTGCTGCTGCATCTGCCCAGATGGGTGACAGGGGAGCAGCCAATCGGCAGCAAGGAGAACTGACTATCACTCTTGGATTGGCTACTTGGAAGCCTCCCGCCCCCAAACAATTTGCGGTTTCCAAGAAGTTGCGGGGGTTTCTGGGACAATTATTACTTGGGTTCTAAGGAAAAATTCGAGAACAACTGAGGCTGCAAACTGAACCAAGAACTCGAGGCAGTTGCTGTACTCAGATTCCAGAGCTAGATTCTTAAGCGGAAGCTCTCCAAATGTGGATATGCAGGCCTGCTAGTCACTTTTCTAGTCTTTCCGGGGCAGAAGTGGTTGGTTTAAGGGGCTCCAGTCCCCGCTCCCCCATGCCACCAGGGTGACCCTCTAGACAACACCCTCAGCCATGGAAGACCAGGCGCCAACATAGGCCAAGGGATCCTCGCCATCCAACCCCACTTCTGTCTCTGAGCAGCGCTCTGAGGCCAGTCAGGGCAACTTTTTTTTTTTTTTTTTTTGAGTTTCTTAGCTGTAACATATGGATGAAAATCTATACATGCCTCGCCTGCCTCACAAGATGTTGTGACAATAAGAAGTGATAATTTGTTGAAAAGGACATTGAAAACTGTAAACTACTCTATGAAATCCAGTTTTTCCAGTGTGATATCAATGTCTATGTGTTGATTCTAGGTTCTTACCCATAGAATGGGTGGCCCACAGGATATATCGACCAAATGGGCTGTGATTAGCACGCCCCCTCCCCCATGCCTGCCTGGGAAGGTGAGCTCAGCCCCACAGTTCGGAGACCTACAGTGTGGATGTCACTCATAGAACCTGGGCTCAGACCCTGGGACGAGTCCCTGGCCAGGGGCAGCTTGCACCCCAGTCGCTGTACCTCGCCCACCCCGTGCCTGCCAGCAAGGAAGGGCCAGGTGACAGGTCCACTGGAGCCCCTTGAGCTTGCCGGGGATATACCTGGCCACCTGGGAGTTTCTTGCTGGCGCTGCATGGTCACCCAAGCCCATCTTCTGTGTTCCAGCGCCCTCTAGGGTGGGGTGTCCTGGGAGCCAGCCACCCAGAAGCTGTGGATGCAGAGTGTGCTGGTAGGTATCTTCTAAAATAAACCAGGAACAGTAATTTTAATGACACAAGTAATTCAGCTTAAGATATCTAACATTTTTTCAATAGTTAATCATGAGAAGCTTATTGAGATATTTGATGGTCTTCTATACACAAAACCTTTGAGCCGAGTGTGGTGGTGCACGCCTGTAATCCCAGCACTTGGGAGGCTGAGGCAGGAGGATCAGTGCAAGTTTGAGACCAGCCTGGGCTACAAAAGTGAGCTCAAGCCCAGCCTGAGCTGCATAGCGAGACCCTGTCTCAAAAAGACAAAATAAATAAATAAATAGATACCTTTGAAAACAGTTGTTCTGTTTTGCATCTAGAGCACACTTCAACGTTCTCAGTTTTTGAAATATTTAAACCAAATTTTTACCCGTCCATGTCTGCAGAACCCAAGGGTGACCTTCCTTGCCACAGCAGGCGTAGGCACAGAGCCCATCTCTGTTCCTGTGTGCCTCGGCTGGCGCCAGCCAAACCCCCAAGCTCTAGGGCTGCTTGTGACCACAGCTGTTAGACTTGGGACCTTTGCCCCACACTCCTGTTCTTCTGCCCAGGCCTCACAAGGTGCAGCAAGATGCCTGGCAGGGTTGGCTCAGGGTAAAACACAGGGCAGGTGCCCCTCCTCCTTTCCCTACATGCCCTGGGCACCAGCCCCCCCATTAGTGCATGAGGCCCAGCTGACTTCTGGCACTGCCTTATGACTCCTCTACTCCACGAGGTGCACAGTGCAGGCAACGGTAGCCACCAGGTCTCCAGGGCTATGCTTTGCTCTTCTGCACCGCTGGTGACAGGCATGCCCTGCTTGGGGGCCCTGTGCCGAGGGGCGAGCAGTGGGATGTGGCCAGCCACACCATCAAAGGGATAAGCCTGCTCCAGGGGTGCTGCGTGGCCCAGCTGGGGTGGCCAGGAGATTGGCATTCTCAGTGTGTGTGTGTGTGTGTGTGTGTGTGTGTGTGTGTGTGTGTGTGTGACTTTCTGTGTCTTCAGCTTTGGATATGTTTAAGGAGACTGAATGCCACTGTAGGTGGAAGAATAAGGTATTCAGATGGCAGTGGCTCCATCCCTAAGACATTACTAACCTGAGAATTTCTGGTCCTGCTGCAGGGTGATATTGGCAAATGTGCTGCATGTAGGAGCAACCTCACCAGCACCCCAGCATGGCAGCCCCCTTCTTCCCTCTGAGGAGGGACAGGGCCCTCCATGGCAATGGCTGACCCGCAAGGGCGGCCAAAGGGTCAGGGGAGTGCAGCGTGACAGAGGTGGTGAAGGCCGGCACCTCGAGCACTTCTTGGCTTGGGATTGAGTTCCGCAAGAGTGTTACATACTAACCACAGACCCTGCTAGACCATAGAAGCCCTGAGGACAGGAACCCTCTCCTCCACCACGTGGCATGTATATGTCATTACAGCCCAAAGCAGATGACAGCTGCCATCTTCCTGTTTTCCATGTAATTTATTTCAGAGAAGTAAACACATGGCATTTGTGAAACTTTCTCAGATCCTGCAAGCCACGTGTGAACGTGGCTATCCCGTGGTGACCCCTGGGGAGGGTGGTCAGGGACTTGGGTGACAAGAAGAACCCAAGGCCCACTGCCAGCCAAGGATCGCCAGGGTCCTCAGACCCCAAGTGCATCTACGTGGCTTTCACACCCAGGCAGTTTTACCAAAGAAGTAGTCGAGAAATCCGAAGCTTCTGTAGACCGTGACACTTCGTTTTCCAGTCTCCAGTGGCTCGAGGGCCCACGGTTGTTGGAGCTCTTAGAAACACACCTCAAGCTTGCAGTCTTCCTACACTAGAAGGCACCAAAGATTTTAGCTAGAACTGGGTTTGACTTGATTTGATTTTTTATTAGCATGTTTGCAGTACACACTGACCCTGGTCCTCAGGGGTAGGAACCTATTCATGACCGGCCTTAGTTCTCTTTATTCCTCTTCTCTGCCCCTCCTTCTCTTTGTCCTTTTCTTGTTTGCAAAAGATCTGTCACCTTGTTGTCTATTTTGCTTTGAAAATTACTATTTTTTTAAAAAAAATAGCATTTCTTTTTTTTAAGAATAAGCATTTTTTAATTTAGTTTTTTTCTTGTTTCAGAACTTTTGTTTGTTTATTTACTTTTATGGCCAGCT
Organism: Myocastor coypus; assembly: GCA_004027025.1. Taxonomy (NCBI): domain Eukaryota; kingdom Metazoa; phylum Chordata; class Mammalia; order Rodentia; family Myocastoridae; genus Myocastor; species Myocastor coypus. The sequence continues at coordinate 58,511 of PVJA010008494.1, read as the reverse complement.
CAGCCTGCCCTGAGAGCAGGGCTGGCGCAGCATGTGGTGCCAGGGATCGAACCGCAGTCCCTGAAGCCGCCCAAGCTTTCCTAAGCAGGCCCTTTAGACCACTGAGCCATCCTGCCGGGCCCCCAAAATAGCATTTCTCTATAAGAGGAGTTCCGTAATAGTTAAACTCCTGTGTCTGATTTGTTTCGTTTGACATTATGGTCTCAAGATGCAGCCATTGTCCTACCAGCAATCCAGGGTTATCCTTCTCTGTGGTAGAGTGGTGCTCCTTCATGTACAGCCTGACACTGTCTCGACCCATTCTCCTGCTGGTGGACAGATGAGCTGCCACGGCGCCTCAGGGGCCGAGAGGAGAGCTGCCTGCCGTGGACGAGTGTGCATGCAGATCACTCTCGTGTATCTCTAGTTTTGGGGGGAAGGTACCTGGAAGGGGAAGAGCAGGGTCAAATGGGATTTCTAGCTTTAGTTCTCTCAGACATCTTCACCCTAGTGAGATGAACACTAGTGTGGAGTTGTCTGAAGCTAGTTTACAATCCGGAACTGGTTCACAGTCCCACCAAAATGTAGAAGGTTCCTTTTCCTTGCAGCTTTGCTGGACAACTAGATTTTTAGAACACCAGGCTGGGCTGCAGCCCAATGTAGGGACTCTTGGTCTCCTGGTGTACACTGGGCGGGAATAGCAGAGAGAATGAGGAAAAGGTAGGTAGATAAGAAACAAGAGCTCATACTCCATGGGCAGGAGGACCAAACCACAGTAGTAGAGGCTTTCACTTGTGCCCTTGCAAAGTTAGTATCACAAGACACAAGGTTGCCTAGCAACTCATACTGAAATCGTCCAGGCGGGATGCTTTGCTCAGGACTGAGGTAGCCCAACTGCTTCAGGCACCGTGGCTCTGTCAGGCCCTCACAGAGATGACCCACTTTCAGCTACATCCACCTCCAACAGCCCACAGCGAGATGAGTCACCCACCATGGGCTGGGCTGGGCCATGTCCTCGTGTGGGAGCCTAGGGCCAGGTATGTTCACGCTACATCACACCCACCACACAGAGCTATGAACAGAACCCACCAGTCTGAGCCTTTGGGCAGGCTCTGATCCCTATGAAAGAGTAGTGTGTAGCGCCCCCTGCATGTGGTCTGCAAGAGGAGCCCTAGTCAGACTTGAGTGTGCCCCAAGGTTTAGCTCTCTACCTCTACTGGAAGCCTGCAGCTTTGCTCCCCCAGGCCTCCACTCTGACGTCCCTGCCCTGGAGCCAGCCAACCATGTACTGATCCCCCAGACTGCGAGCCTCCATATACCCTTCTTCTGTAAGCAGTGGGAGCCCCGCTGCCAGAAAACCAACCAAGAACCTCCCAGACCTGCACCTCCTCCTGCACCCCCAGAGGTACAAATGCCTTCAGGTCAACCCCCTTCACCCTATTACACTTCTGCTTCCCCTGCTGTGTGCCCCTCAGGTCCTGGTGTCTCCTCAGCCCCTCCACATACACAGCCCACTCATGCCACGGTGTTCTGGCCACGAGAACAGCAGACTCTTCTGCTTTACACTACCCAGCAGGTGTTGCCGGAGAAGTCTTTCTGAAACACCAAAGGTTGTCGCATCTTCCTCTAATCCGACAGCCCTCCCAAATCCCTTGAAAGTTGTTTCTGCCTCATGGTAGGCAGAGCCAGGCCATGGTGCATTACTGTCTACTGCCCTCTGTCCTTGGACGCAAGCCTTTGTGTCTACTCCCCTCTGCCCTGCAGGCTCCTCGTGGAATGAGCTTTTATTCATCCTGCAAGACCCAGGTAATCCCCGCCCCTGGGCTCACCAGAATCAGCGACCTGGTCCTGCATGCCCCAAATATGTCACAGGCTGCTGTCCTTTGGCCACAGTTGTGCCCACCCTCCCCTCAGTAGGGGTCTCGAGACCTTTGTGGGCGATACTGCCTCCAGCAGCAAGCATTTGTTAGGGTTTAGTGGGAGAGAGGCACTGGCTGAGGCCCTAGATGGGTGCAGTGAGCCGGCAACACCGCGCAGTGTCACCTTTAGGGGGAAAGAAAACCTGAACCCCTTATTTCACGTGAGGCTGGCAACACAGAGGGCCACCAAAACAAAAACGCAGGGGCCGAGTGCAGGGAGGCATGGGGAGTCTGTCAGCTCAGCTGTGGTTGAGTCCAGAAGGCCTCTGTGAGACGGTGGCGTCTGAGAAGGACCCGGTGAAGTTACCGTGCCAGGTGGGTGTGCGGCGGGGGATTGGACCAGTAAGTGGCACAAAGCAGCCCAGTGTTCCAGGAACCCCTGGCAGGCGAGCAGGGCACCCAGAGATATGCAGCGGGAAACCCTGGAGGCTGCAGCAGAGAGGCCGGACTCAAAGCCAGGCCTTATGCATCGTACCCGTGATCCCAGCACCCTGGGCGGCTGAGGCAGGAGGACTGTTCAGCCAGCCTGGGCCGAGGAAGCTCCCTGTGGCTGCCAACCCTCTCCAATGGTCTCACCCGCCGGAAGGCCCTCATTGGCATGAGACCACCACGCCCCGAGTCTGAGCCAGTACATGCCAGCCTCTGAGAACCGCGCCAAACACCCCACCCGGCGTGAAACACCATGGAGTCGTTCAAAGTCAAGAGTGTGACAGAGATGCTTCCAGAAGCTTCTATTCCTCAGTGTCCTGATTCACATTCTACCCAACATAAGAAAATAAAAAGGAGACATGAAATTGTTATTCGTTATGGATAAGATTAAGTATCTCAGAATTCAAAAGAACCCACTGGAAGGTGATTAGAACTTGTATCGGACTATTAACTGATTTACCTGATTACAAAATTACTACCCTGAAAGGCTGCGTTGTTTTGCATATCAGCAATAACTACTTTAAAATAGAAAGCATTAAAATAGGGAGTTAAGATGTAAATACCAAGGAATAAATGGAAGGCAATTCTCAGTGACCTCCGTGAAGCTATAAGCACACACAAGAAGACGTTAGGTAGGAAAGTGAGTTGTGTCTCTAGAAAGGAAATGCATTTATCAAAAAGTCATCAAAATAATCAATACAATTTAGGCAAAGCCAATGCTAATCTCAATTAAAAAGCACAAGCAAGGACGGGTGATCCATACCTCCATCAGGAGCCTAAGGAAGCAAGCAAGAAAATAAGCCAGAAGCACAAGGAGGATGACTGCAGCCTGATGGGAACTGAAGCATCATGAGGCCATGGAAACAGAGATGAGGTGCAGAGGGCGCCATGTCCAGCACCCCTCACACTGGAGAGATTCGGGACATCTGCTCTCTGTAGGCAGCTGCACTGGCCAGGAGTCCCCACCTGCAGCAGACGGCTCAGGTGGCGTGGTACTGCCTGTGGCTCGGTGTCTGCCTAGCCTGAGGGCTCCAGGCACAGTCGGATGCTGAGGGGAACCCGTGAGCACTAGGCGAGAGAGCAAAGGCATGTACAGCAAGCTGTGCCCACCGGGTATCCTGGCTTCCCTGTCTCTGATCCTGCGCAGAGCTCTCCAGGGCCTGCGGAGAGGTCGTGCGGGGACTTTGCTCGATGGCTGTTGGCCAGGATGAGAGGCACCAGCCCTAGTGCACCACAAGAGGTCCAGCGTTCCTGAGACTGCAGAGGGCAAATTGGCAGACCGAGTGGTCCTGTAGTGTGGAGGAGCAGGAGTAGCTTACTGGCAGTGGCATTGGGCAGCCAGTGATTTATTTCACTTTCTAGCTAGGGGCTGGCATACCACAGGGATTATTTTGTTTTGGTTTGGTTTTGGTTTTTTGTGGTAGGGTCTGACTCTATGCTGCATGCTGTCCGGGACCTACAGGAAATACAAATGGCCCAAAACAAAAAACATTTGATTTTAGAATAAGTTGCTCTAAAATGCAAATTAAAACCCTGCTGGATTTTTTTTTTTTTTTTTAAATATCATATTGGAGGAAAACTGACAAAAAAATTTAGACAACTTGATGGAAGGGTATTTGCATTCTGAGGGAAAAAAGTCGTGGTGGCAGAGGTGGAGAGACCTTCCCATGAGCCTTCCTGGGGCTGGGGCTGGCACTCAGCACAGAGCATCTGCCTGGCATGTGCAGAGCCCGGGTTCAGTCCCCGGCACAGCACAGAGACATGAGAGTGATCCCTGAGGAAGCCCACACAGGTGGTGGGGACAGAGCAGGGCGACTTAGATTCCATGTGTGAGAAGGGCCCATCGGTGGCAGGGAAACCTTTGCTGGTCAGCGCTCTTTCACCATCGCAAAACCCCTGGGCAAGCCTCCTAAAAGCGGACAGAGACAGCAGGGCTCCTGGCTTCAGAGGTCTCAGTCCGTGGTCTGTTTTGGCTCATGGGGCACAGTGGGAGGGCCTGCTGGGCAGGCTCACACCAGAGCATCCGGGAAGAGCAGGAGGTCCCGGGCCAGCTCCCCAAGCCCACCGCAGCTGGGCCGCCAGGTCTGCAGGGCCAGGTTCGGGCCTGCGGGGACGGGCAGCGGCCAGTGCGGGCCCTTCTGTGTCTGCTATCTCCCTTCTCTGCTCTGTTCTCGGGGTCAAGCTTGGTCCCCAGGGCCAGGTCCCCTTTCTGAGGTGCAAACGCATCGGCCTCTACTCCCAGGCTCAGCTGTGGCAGAGTGGACTTCAGGTTTGTGTTCTGCGCAGAGAAGCTGCTGTTCCAGGTCCGCTTTGTTCCTTGGAGAAGGGAAGCGCACACAGGAGAGGCAGCCGTCAGTGGGGCGGTGAAGTGGCCAGCGAGGCCATGCTGGCTGGACCTGCAGCCCCTGAGGCTCCACCCTTAGGTCACCTGCGGGGGCAAGTCTCTAATGCTAGGCATTCGGCCATTCGGTGGCTGCCCTTACTGGCCAGTTCTTGCATCTTCCTCTTGGGTGCAGACTCAACCCCAGCACCCCTCTCATCCCGCCTCTCTTGCTGGCCCTCTGCTGAGCCCACCCTCCTGCTTGTGGTCCCCCAGGACCGCGCCAGCCGAGTCTGCCCAAGAGCCACTTCTGCAGCACAGGGCTTCTCTCCGGTCCGCCAGCTTGGCATCTGGGGCAGGCCTCCACGGCCACCCCGCATCTCCGGGCCTTCCTCGACACTCTCTTGCTTGCACCCAGGCTGATGATAACCGCAGCCCCCCGCTGTCCTCAGGCCGTCCTAACATTTCCTTCGGACGTTTGCAGCGTCATCAGGGTCACTTCTAAAGGAACACAGCCCAGCGAGTGCCCAAGGTCGCATCGTCCTATCACCGCATGTTTACTAAACACGTCTATTTCTGATCACAGAAATGTAATTAGATCCATCAGCACCGAGCGTGAAATATTTGGACTGGAGTTTTCAGCTTAATTTTTTTTTTCTCTAATTTTGGCAGGACGTACGGGACTACTTTTCATAGCTTTTAAAATCCAATCTGCGACTGATAGGAAAGAAATATTACCCAGGAAGCGACATGGGGAAGTTAAAGGCTTCACTTGAAAAATAATTCGATGCTGACTAGTTTATATCATTACAGTATTGCTACGGGGAAAACTGGCAGCCATCCAAAGGGAGCCTCCTGTTCGCAGGCGTGACAGGAGCTGCGGTCCTGGGCGAGTGGCCCTCTCTGGAGATGCCCTCTGGGGGCCTGGATGGAACCTGACCCCTCGCCTCACCGGCCCCTCCTCCCTGCCCCACGCCTTCACAGCTCTTCAGTTTGTCTCTAGCACTTTCCTCCTCCTCGCTGCTCCTGTCCTGCTCCACGTCCCCTCCTGTCCTCCATGGTCACCCTCACTGCCTGTCCGGGCACCTACTGGCCTCCGTTTCCTCTCCCTTCCCACCCCAACCCAGCCCTGGCTCCTCACACACAACCCTAAGGCCGCCACCCAGAACCCTGTCCCTTGCCAGGCTCGAAGGTCCTGAGGCTTGTGTCCCTTGAGAGGTTTGGCCCCGCTGCACAGGGCAGGTGGCAGGGAGCGCTACTAGCCTGGAGAGGATGAGGGAGGAGGTGGACCCTCACTCCAGGCGCCCCCCTGTGGCCAGGGTGGAAGCCCAGGGCCCTTCCTCCCTCTGCTCTGCCACAGCTATCCACCTAGCTGCCCTGTCACCTGCGGTCTAAGAGAAGACTGTTCCCACTCAGACGCCAGCAAAGGGCATGACATGCCCACCATGGGCAGACAGGAGCCCCAGGCAGCCGCAGGGGACAGCTCAGACCCAGGAAGTTCTCAGCAAGACCCTGTAATGAGGACAGTGTGGCTCCCAGGTGCACAGGTGCGACTCCCCTGCAGAGCTCAAGGACCACCATCTGATTTCAGTGTACAGTTGTGTGCTGTGTACACAGGCGTGGTGGTGCACGTTGTAACCCCAGTGCTTGGAGGCTGGGGCATGAGGATTCCTGTGAGTCCCGGGCCAGCCTGGACTGCATAGCGAGAGCTTGCCTCAAAAGACAGACACAAAATGAAATATGCATGCGCACAGAAGAGGACAGGACCTGGGAGAAACAAAATTTTCTTGCTACCACAACTTTACATATGCTAGACTTTCTTGCATCTTGGGTATTTTATCTGCAAAACTAGGTTTTGTATTTCAATATGTAATTAGTTCCATTCCTTTATGGTCTTGGAAGAAGTTAATATATATATATATATATATATATATATATATATATTCATAGGAATCTATTTCACAGAATTTTTAGATATTATAAAAAAAATTCTGTCTCTCCTTTGTGTAAAAACCTCAAATTTTCTGTTTGCTTAGGACCTACTGAAATGGGAATGGGAAGCTTAAGGTGTCGCCTCTGAGAAAGACCCACTGTACTTGCCATGTGTGGCACCACTGATGACTATTTGGAACTTCTGTCTCACTGCAGTTGTAGAGCTGCCAGGGCGGTGGTGGCTCCTCTATATAGGCAGCCTGGTGCAGGCTCACAGCATAAATGGGCTTGTGAGTGCCATGCAGAGTTCATTTCCTACGTAGCCACTGAATCCACCTACTCTCAGTCTTCTGTGTGTGGCTTGTTTCTATATCGTCAATATAGTGGCAAGCCACGGGGGCCCCATGGTGGCACTATACAGAAAGGATGGCAGAAAATGTTTCTTCTTTAAAATTAATTTTAATGAGTAAGAAATGGAAATGAGACAGTTTCAAAACAGGTTAGTAGGACAGTTACAATAATTAATACATGGCTTATTGTTGATGTTGTAGTAGTTATTCAGAGTACAAGTGGCAGACATGATATCTTTCTAAACAGTGCAAGTACAAATCTCATTGAACTAAAAGAAAGGTGGGCTGGAGAGATAACTCAGAGGAAGAATGAGGAGGAGGAGAAGAAGAGGAGGAAGAGGAAGAGGAAGAGGAGGAGGAGGAAGAGGAAGAGGAAGAAGAGGAGAGGAAGAGGAAGAAGAAGAGGAAGAGGAAGAAGAGGAAGAGGAAGAGGAGGAAGAGGAGGAGGAGGAAGAGGAAGAGGAAGAAGAGGAGAGGAAGAGGAAGAAGAGGAGGAGGAAGAGGAAGAGGAGGAGGAGGAAGAGGAAGAGGAGGAGGAGGAAGAGGAAGAGGAAGAAGAGGAGAGGAAGAGGAGGAGGAAGAGGAGGAGGAAGAGGAAGAGGAAGAAGAGGAAGAGGAAGAAGAAGAAGAGGAAGAGGAAGAAGAGGAAGAGGAAGAGGAAGAAGAGGAGAGGAAGAGGAAGAGGAAGAGGAGGAAGAGGAAGAGGAAGAGGAAGAAGAAGAACAAGAAAGGAAGAAGGAAGAACTGGCAAGAAAAATGTACTAAAAGAAAGCATCTATATATCGATCCTATTTTGTAATATTCTTTTCACTACAAAATGATCCTTCATTTATGTCCCCTTTTTTTTTTGTTGTTTTGTCTTGTCATATGGGTGTTCCACTGCCATTCAAATATTGTAAGTGCATGAATTCAGCACAATAACCCAGTGCAGTCCAAAAGTCCATAATAGTAGTGAGTTATCAGCAGAACTGGCCATGTCAGAAGTTGCTGAGCCTCTTACAGCTCAAAGAAAATATTTCATTGAGTTGAGCTGCACTTAAGAGGAGAACAAAAACTTTCAGGTCTATGAAAAAATCAAACTTAGAAAAAAGTACTAAACTTTTGAATCCCTGAATAGTAATAGAGGATGGGTGGAAACTCCAAAGACAATAATTTTAAAACAAAACAAGCCAGTCCTTTAATTACAGCATAATTATCCAGACTTCAAACTGTGAATTCACTTTTACTTTGGTATTTTAAATAAATTATGCATGTTTTCCATATGGGGCCCCACACCAAAACTCCTTTTTAATCTGGGAAAACATTTCCAAAATCCAAGTTTGTATCCAAGCTCTGGGATATTAATTTGACTTTGGATTCTTCCATAAACTTTCCATGTTTAGAAATCTTTTTGAACTGTCCCTTGGGACACACATGTTTGTATTACACATATTCTATGTCTTTTAATAGTAACCTGTAAGAATTCAGTAGGAAAAAAATAATGTCCTTGTAAACTTGATCTCTTTTGCAAACATAAGAACAGAGGCTGCTCTTTGGCTCACCCTCACCAGGTTTACATTAATAAACCATCGATTGGAACCTAACCATCCAATTCCAAAGAAACTTCCAATCCAATATTCTATGCTGTTTTATTCTGTTGTGCATTTAGCAAAGGATTATGGCATAATGCATTTTCAACTAACTAAAATATTAATGGCAAAATGCTTTTAAGAAAAGATTTTTAGAGAATTACTCATCATAAACATGGTTTCAATAGAATTTATTTTTAAACTGGGTAGAGGATCAGGAGTGGATAATTAAGCTTCTTTCAGCCCCTTTTCCTTTTCTATAAAGTGGCTAACTCGAAGAACTACACAGGTGGCGGCACTTCTGCTGGGAACACTCTTGGGGATCAGGGCCCAACCAGCAGGAGCTGCCGTCCTCCTTTATGCCGAGTGTCCACGGCACTGCTCGTGGGACTGCGTGAGCTTCCAGGGTGGGCACGCCCGATGCCGGCCTTGGGCCCCTGTGTCCTGAGCACCTTCCAGCTCTCTGGCCTTTGGCTGGGGAAGATGAGCTGGGTGCTGCCTTGCTTCCAGCCCTGCTGCGCTCCTGATGCGAAGCGGTCGGGACTGTGCATGTGGTCTCAGCAGCACCTCAGTGCTGCCAGTGCGTCAGATCCCACGACTGCGGCAACCCCGCCAGGGCTGCGTCTTGCTGCTTGTTGCTTGAGTAGGTCAGGAGTCCAGGAGGACGTGCTACGGTCATTCAGGAAAGTAGCCAGGGCTCCTCAGGGCTTCCCTTCCGTCTGCACACATTGGATCTTCAAGATGGGTGGCGGCTCCCTCTCCAAGCACAGGGTCTGTGTCTCTGGCTTGTGGGGCAGAAGTGAGGTTCCTGTGTGGGGCTGCTACCTCTCTTTCCAACAAGGATGGGGCCGCTGGCTAGGAGACTTCTATCCTGACCAGCACACTCTCTTGCAGCTGCCTCCTGGACAAGAGGCTCCCTGAGAAAGTGAGTTCTTGATTCCCTTGCGCATGCTGCCGCCTTCCCTTCATGAATTCAGACTTTCATCAGGACCAAAGGGAGCAGCTACTAAGGTAGAAAGCAGGGCTGGCTGTCACGCGTGGCCAAGCGGTGCCTGGTTTCAGCGCCCAGATGAATCGTTTTCATGCATGTCATCCAGGTACAGCCTCCGTTACATCCCTGTAATCAGAAGGCCTGAAAACATCTCACCTCACACCACAGGCTCCAGGCTGTCGCTTCCCCAGGGGTCTCACAGGAGTGCAGAGCACAGGCATCCCCAGGGTCCCACAGGGAGGGAGCAGCTGGAAAGGACGGTCTGGGGCATCTGTCTCAGCTCCCCTCCTCTCCCCACTCACATGACCCCAGGGCCAACACATTTTAGCGCAGACCCTTGAGAGCCAATGGCTGCAAACTCCCGGCTTCTGGCTGTGCTGCGCAAGTTTCTGTGACCAGAAGACCAGAGTCTTCCAAGAACAGGTTTCGTTCATGTCACCTGGCCTCGTTGCCGAAGTGGGAGACAGAGCAAAAACACTCTCATCTTGGAAGTGAAAGAGGAAGATTTGGCATTTCTACCGTTCCCTTTCAGGGCACCCAGAGACACACCGATGCCACATTCAGGCCCACTCTTCAAGATCCCATCTCTTCCCCACAGGGACAGGCTGGATTGGGCCCTCAGCACAAGGGGTGGTGTGCCAGCCCTGACCCGCACAAGGATCCCATCGCCGCATGCTGTGAGGAGGCCCCACCTCTCCCCACAGCCTCTCTGCACAGGTGAGTCAACAATACTGGCCAGGCAGTACATAGCACATACATCAGCAGTCCACGGCTGGGCCTGTCGCCACATCTGGCCAGCTGTGTTTCCTAAATGAGATGTACTCAGGACCGAGGGATGCCTATGCTGTGGACAGCACAAGTGGTTGCTTTCACATTTTGAAAGAAGAATTGGGGAGTTGTGACAGAGTGTACCTAGACCCCAAACGCTCCCTGTGCATCCCTGTAGGAGGGAGCACCAGTGCCCACTCTGGACAAACAGCAGACACGAAGGAGCAGGCCACAGCCAAGGTGCGGCTGCGGGCCACATGCTCTGCAGTGCTCTGCCAGGTGAGCAGACCTAAAGCAACCTAACTCAATAAATGAGCAACATCTTGCAACGCTAGTGTGTGGCACCAGTTACAGGATCACAACCAGGGAGAGGCAGATCCCTCCCTCCTCCTCTTTCTCACTAGTGCTGTGGAATCGTGGGTGATGGTCTCCCATGCTTGGCCTCAGGCTACAGTGCTTGGCAGGAGGCAGCATGTCTTCAGATGGTGGGAGGACCCTACACCCCACGCTGGTGATTTGTCACGGCAAAGCGCCTATGCGCACTCCTTGCCAAGCTCAGGAATGCTTCACCTTGTCCCAGGCCAGACCCTTTCCTCTGCTGTGTTGCTGCCAGTTGCATTAGCGTGGTGTATGATGGGAGCACATGACACTGCGCTGTAGCCCACATCTGTGCAAGCCTTGGCAGAAGCCCCGGCCCCTATGTAGAAGGCTGAGAACAGGCATGGGAGGCACAGGACCACGGTGGACGTTATTAAGGACATCACTGAGAAGCATGAGCACGCTGTGCGAGCGGCTGACACGGGAGACTCTGTGAGAGGTCTATGCAGACCATTTGCACAAGGCAGAGCATCCAAGTGGCAGCCGCTCGCTCTGGACGGTGCACAAAGCTGCTTCTGCTTTGGATGAGTCAGAGACAATAGCAGGCAGTGTGGCATGAGGAGCTTCATCTGTGAGGAGAGGCCTCATGCACCGGCCTCACAGGTAAACTGCCGGGCGCAGCCACAGGAAACCGAGTGGGCTCTGGGCAAGCAGGACGGCTGGACGACTCTCAGAAAAGAAAGGGCATCCCAGGGTGGGCGGCACGGCGAGGCTGGGGCCTCACAGGCCACGGTGGTGCAGACGTTCGCTACTGAGTTCCAGAAGCTCGGGGCTTCCAAAGGTGCCTGGCCAGAGCAGGTTTTTAACTGCCATGAGATGGGGCCTTTTCTGAAAAAGGGCCCTGATGGCGAGGGGACCAACACTGACGTTACAGAAGAGGAGAGCCACGTGTAGTCACAGCCTCCTGAAAGACTGTCTCCCCTCCTGCTTTGTGCTTCCATGTCAAGGCCCTGCACAAGTACTGTCCCAAGCATTCATGCACTTGCATGAAATGACAATGCAGTGGGACCTGTGAAACGGTGTGCAGAGGCCCAGCAGCAAGGCTGGGGCTGACTACTCCCTTGTCCGTTCAGTAATCAAGGAAGCCTCCGACTCTGCAGTGGAGAAATGCCCTGCAGGAAAGTCGGCCATGACACCCACGCTGGCTGCGGATGGCGTGCCCGCACCTTTCCCAGTCCCTTTGAGGACTCGGTGCGGGAATGCGAGTTCACAGGGGCCCAGTCCTTCTGCCCAGCTCCACTCCAGTCCTCCAGCTGGTGCTCCTGCAGTTCACCTTGAACTTTAAAAAGCTTTACACCAAAGCACTACTGCAACGCGTGGAGGTAACTGAAGGAACAAACGTGACCCTCTGAGAGTTTTAGAAAAGTCCTCACCACGGCACAAAGCACCGCAAGATGATCAATAAAGCCTGACACGAGGCCGCCAAGGGTGCTGCATGGAACAAACTGTGGCCTAAGTGCACCCTTAGACAGGGTGGAGGGCCTTGCTGAGGAGCAGGAGCTGCCGGTGGTCAACGAAACTGTGTCACTGGAGAGGACCCCAAGCTTGGAGGTGCAGGAGGGTGACATCCATGCACTGGGGAGGACTGCAGCCAGGAGCTGACCCAGGCAGTGAAGGGTCTGCATGCCAAGCAACAACAAGATGCTAAGGAGGAGGTCTCCTCTGCAGAGGAGGAGGAGAAACAGGCGGAATAATAGTTCACTCCAAATGAGATCGGGGACGCGGAAAGTGTAGGCAACGCCGCGGAATTCCGCTGAAAAGCAGCACCCGAATAAGGCTGCAGCAGGCTGGGCCCGGGATCTGTTCAACAATAATTCAATGTCACATTTCTGTACTCCTGAAAAGGGGGCACAAGCAAGTACTGCAGGACAGCTTCTTCATAAAAATTACGTGGAAAAGATTCCATGGCACCACAGACTGCAGGGATGCCAGCAGTGACAGTGGACGTGGCCCTGCGCAGTCACCCTCCTCTCTCATCTCCCTCGTGCCAGCCACGAAGGTTCTCAAAGCTAAATGCGGGTGAAGTGATCCTTTCATATTTGTGTCTTCTTTATCATCTTGAGTAATATTGTAATCATTTCACGTGAGTATGTGGGGGCTGTGGAGTAAATCGCCCAAATGTACAGTATTTTTTTATGGAGACTTTCAGTTTCAGGTGCTTTGGATCACAAGCATGTTTCCAGAGTGAATTATGCTCATAAGCCAAGGCTCTTCTGCATCTGTGCTGTGTGCAAGTCACTTCCTGCCTAAGGCTGACAAAGGCCTCCTTCCTCTCGTTGTCTGTAAGCCGCCTGCTGCGGGAGCAAAGGGTGCTGGTGGGAAACTGTGAAGAATCAATAAGAGCAATGAAATAGAAGATCCAAGAATTGCTAATCAGGTCATCTTGGGAGGGTGGGACAGCAAAACAAGAAGCACTAAAACTCAGGGACCCCAGGGACCTGACTGTGCAAAGGGTTACGCTGCTGACCTGGATTCATAGCCTCTGAGGACAAGATAACCCTGCAGCTGGCTCATCCCTCATCCCTACTCCAGGGTGATTAACGGCCAGCCCTAGACACGAGACAGCTGTGCTGCTTGGCAGAGCTACCTGCCTTTTAGAATGTCTTTGTCCTTACTTCGCAAGGTCCTGCTCAGCTTCCTGCCTTTACCTGAGCTTTTCCCTTCACCTTCTCTCATGCACCCAAACTTGTTTAAAATCCACCAATATGGGTTTTGCAGGGAAATAAGTGCCTTAGTTTCAAAGGGGTCTGACCTTCCTGGACCTCCAGGTCATATCACTCATTTTTTTTAATGTGTTTTTTTTTTTTTTTCTTGTTTCAGAACTTTTGTTTGTTTATTTATTTATTTTTATGGCCAGCTCAGCCTGCCCTGAGGGCAGGGCTGATGCAGCATGTGGTGCTGGGGATCGAACCAAGGTCCCTGCAGCCACCTAAGCTTTCCTAAGCAGGCGCTTTAGACCACTGAGCCACCCTGCCGGGCCCACTCATTTCTTTTAAGCTTTCACTGTACACTCTTTATAGGAGGTCAGGGACCTAGCCAAGCTCCCAAAAGGCTTCTCAGTCCACCACCAACATAGATTATCTGTCTTCATCCATAAAAGAGGAGCAGAACTCAGGGTCTGACCACTTGCCAAGACCAAATCTTCTACTTTCTAAAATAACAACATCAAAAATTTCTCGCTATGTAAAAGAATTTAGCTTTTCCTCACAATAGTGAGCAAAATAAAGCTCCTTTTCCCTTGGCCTCCTAGAAATTTTTGCTAGCTTATGGATCTTCTTATCTGCATTGAACAGTGGGGTGTGGGGATCATCCCAAGGGTGCAAAACACATTTTAAGCACAATTAATCTTCTTTAACTTGGAGTTTGCTATCTTAATGATCTTTTGAGAGAACAGAAGTGGCTGGTTATTGTTACTGCACAGTAGGGGGCTGACCTTGCCCTCTATGGGTTTGGCTGCTGATCCTACAGGTGGCACTCACAAAATCCAAACTGAGGTCAAATTCAAGGACAGTCCTGGAGGCCCCCGAGCTTTATAAATAGTGATTCTCCCCATTGTTTTTCAAAACAACACTTGCATGTTGGGACTTGAACATGTCTCTGCAAGATACAGAACACAAATTGCTTGAAGACATGCTTAGACTACATCCACGAGTTTGGTAGGGTTTGGACACCATCTTACAGATGAAGACTTGGAGGTTTTAGGACCGCTCCAAGTTGAAGTTCCTCAAGTCCAGAGCCCATCACTCACCCAGCTTAACCGGGCTGTGCTGTCCTCCATACCAGGGGCGATGTGGCCAGTGATCCCGATGTGATCACTCCATTGTATTAATGGAGATGAGTATGCTGGGCTCCTGCCTGTGTCTGGCTGAACCAGCCAACTACGGACTGAATCCCCTGGACTGTGAGCTGTGCTAACCCTTCCCTACCTCTGCTGTGGGTACCAGTTCCTATGCTCCAGCCTGGGAAACTCTTCTTTTTTTTTTTCAGTACTGGGGGTTGAACTCAAGACCTTGCACTTGCCAGGCAAACACTTACTCTACTGAGTGACCTCCCCAGTCACAGCCTGGGTAAATACATGTAACTCCAAGTCTGGGTTTCCAAATTTCTTGCACTTGAGACACTGGGCGCAGTGGGTTCAGAGCAAGCAGTGCCCTTTAGTTTTTGACAGTTCTGAGCTTTCTTTGTCCCTAGAACTATGCCAATGGGCTAACAACTCCTTGTCACAATGTCTATTTGTCTATTGAGCTAAGCAGTTGAACTTGGTTTTCATTCAACTTGTTTTATAACCAGAATGGTGGAAAGAAGTGAGTGAACTGAAGGTCTACTATAGCTACCTAGCCATTTGGCAAACTGATTTCATTCCTACCAAATAAATATCCCATAATGTTTAATGACAAATTTGTCTACCCATCTGGGAACGTAGGAAACAAACAATTACTCGGTGCAGGTGCACTGAGGGTAAGTGAGTTTTCTTTCCCGCATAATAACTTCAGAGTAGTGGTGAGTGGAGGGGAAATGATAGCCAACAAGACCCCTGCCACCCTGCCTGGCTCTGGGGGCACCAGCAGACAGGGTGCTGGTCACTGGCTGCAGGTCACAGACTGGCCCAGGAGGCAAAAGCTTCCAAAGGGGTCTGACCTTCCTGGACCTCGAGCCCCCAGCATGCTGAGGACCCTGGTAGGTCGCTGTGTATGGTAGGAGAGGGATGCAGCTGAACTTCCCGGCCCTGCTCTCACGATGCAGTGGTGTGTGGCCTGGTCATACATCAGAGGCAAAGCCTTGAGAGCCAGAGTCCACCCAGCCTCAAACAACTGCCTATACTTAAACTGAGATCCTAAGAGTCAGCCCAACTCTTTCCCTTCTCATTGTGTCAGGCACAATAAATTTCACATCTCCTGGGATTAAAGTCCTAATTGAAGATCTGAGAACACAATAACTACTGTTCAGCGAACCTAAAAAGCAGCCCGGGGAGCCCTCGATTTCTACCTCCACTGATGGATATCATCCACTCCTGGCCAAGTGGGTCACTCCTCTGGATCACACTGAAAGTCAGCTGCTAGGCTTGGGAGTACAAGGACAGGTGGCAAATCTCCAGGGTCTACCGCCTGTGTTGAAATTTGATCTTTGGTCTTTGCTCCTTCCTGAGTGGCTGTCATCTAGCTATTCATGAAAAAAGAACTTTCATTTATCAGCGGGCCAGCCACACAGAATGGACTCAGGGCTCCACACTAGGGGAGGAAGAGAGCACGTGTTCTCATCTAATCAGCTGTGGTTGATGAGTAGACGTGACAGGCTGGGCTGTGAGTTGCCCCTAGCGTGTTAGGAGGGTTTTTCCACACCTGCCTTTCTGCCCCGAGGGCTGGCCTCTGTCCCTCATCCAGGGCTAGCACCTGTCTCCCACGCAGTTGGTGAGGGCCAGCCTTCATCCACATCCCCAAAGTCTGAAGTCACAGACTTTGACTTTTCTTCTGACTTTTCCAACTTCCCTGAGTCTAACTCTGAGGTGCCTCTGGCCAAACACCCAGCTTCTTCATATTCTCGGTATAATTCTTATCTTGTGTGCATCTCTCAGATGGTATTTTAATCAAGGGCAATCCAAAACTACAGTGCAGAGCCTCTGACAAGAACAGAACAAGAAATCAGCTCTTAATCTACCAGTCTGTTTTTTTCGTTAACATCAGAAAATTTCTAAATGCAGTTTGGATTCTAAAATTGGCTCCCTAAAAAATTTGTCAATAGCTAGAATTTTAAAGGAAAAGTTTACTCATAAATTAAGCTCACCATGGGCCTCTTTTTGTTAAAAGAAAGAAGTAACTCAGAGGAATAGGAGGGGCTCTGGGCTTCCGCTTCCGGTGGCTCTGAGTTTCCGCTTCCGTTTACTCACACTACCGCTTCCTGTTTCCCGCGTAATTCTGCCTGTGGTAGTGCGAGGTGCTTACTCCCTTCACAACCTCATTTGTCCCTGGCTGCTTCCTCTGCGTAGTTCCTCCAGAGCTTTGGAAACCTCAGACGTTAATTAGTGATACAAAGTTGACATTAGGTGTCACTCTAGCAATGTCTAGTTCCGAAGCACAGCTCTCACCGGGTGAGACGGGAGCAGTCAGACTTCAGCGGTAGAGGAGGACTCGCACCCCACTGTCCTTCAGAATGTCCCTGGCACAAACAAAGCAGACACAGCCCAGTGTGCGGGCTCTGGAGGTGGCAGACCCCAAGCGTGGCTGTGGGCGCAGACGGCAGGATTGACAGGACAGCAGAACAGCCACAGCTGTTAAACATGGCCTGCAGGATGGGAAATTTTAGTTGTTGAATATAGATATTCAGAAATTGTATTTCTTAAGATGTCACATAATATTCCTATCAGAATAACTCCTTGGAAAAATGGGCTGATCTAATAAATGTTAGTTTCAAAAATTCACAATGATTTGCACTTAATTTTTCTCACCATGTTAAAAACAGTATTAGCAAAACGTTCTAGTTTAGGCTAGTCTTTATAAAAATATCCAATTTGAATTTTCTAAATTTCCCCTGTGGCTTTCACTACTCAGGCCTTTCCCATTATAAAATCGAGGCCGTTCTGGCCCAGTAAATGATGTCAGCATAATGTCGCATGAAAAGAGATATAGAATGCTATGAGCTAAGAGTTGACAAGAATTTCCCATTAAAATCTTAACATTATTTTGAGCTAATTAGTAAATATTTGGGCACATGACCAATCACTTTAAAGTACCATGTGTGTTATTCTTTAATATGTTATAGGATAGTTTTCAATCTGCAAGTTAGGATGAAAGACAGGCATCTTTTTTTGCTCATATGTGTGTGTAGTTTTCAAATTTTTAAGTGTAATGATTTAATGATGATTGAGGATTTTTGGCTTATTGTACAGAAAAGGAGGGAGGGAGGGAGGGAGAGAGTGAGAGGATTTTGTCTTAAAATGTGTGTGGCTGGCTATCTCAGTATAAGAAACAATGTTAATAAAAGACAATGTTCAGTATGCTTTTTAAGTGTAGAGGATCTCTCCTAAAGGTGAATTTTAATTTTCTTGAGAATATAACATCTACAAATAAGGAACTCAAAAAAAGTTTAGACTTTTTGATTAAGTTGTTTAAATATGATGCGCTTATTCATGTAGAAAAAGGCTCGAGGGCCTTCATCTGCATTCCCTCACCTGTGCATTCCCAAAGAGAAAATAGGAACGAGTTTTCTCTCTGGTAAAACTCATCCGGGTGATCAAAGTGATCGTGTAAGTACTATTATCCTTTTAAATTCTGTTAGTAACATACTGTCAAATAATTTAAAGAGGTTTCAAAATTTTGAAGAAGTTGGAAGTTCTCAGTGATGACTCTCATTAATTGGAGTTTAAAAAACACTGCCGGCAACCATTTCTTGTCTGAAGCTTTGCTCATTTGCTACAACAAATCTTGACTGTTGTCTTTCTCAAATTTAGATCCCAAATTTAGAATAACAAAAATATTTATGATGGCCTTTACCACTGAAATACTTACTGTGAGAGTTTGTTTTGTGTGTTTTCCTTTGGTTTTTATAGCTGGCATCTTCCTCTCCTGCCCAAGAAGTTCTCAAATGCCGGGGCTCTGGCAGTCCTCCTGCCTCAGCATCCAGAGCAGCTGGGTCTACAGATGTGGGCCACCATCCCCAGCAGGATAAAGTGTTTAAAGATGACAAATTCAAACAGAAGGTTAGCATTTATATTTCACCTCGTCGGCAGCACGCCTGTGCTGATGAGCTGGAGACGCAGAGATTCAGCTCTGCGCCCTGCGCACGCTCTGTCTTCCCAATGAAGGCGAGACCCGAGTTCATCTGCCTGACACCCAGAGGAGCCTGTGCTGTCCTGCAGGCTAGTGCGATGCAGCACAGGGCCAGAGACGCTCACTCTTCCCAACAAAGCCAGTGAGCCGCTGTCGCTGCCGGCCACCTCCTCGCATCTTCAGGCCAGGAGACCACGTACTTTGGGAAGACCCCAGTGGCCTCCTTGTGCCTCATCAGGAAAGACGCGGTCACAGACTGAGCTGGCACTGCCCCTGTGCTGCCCATTGCCCAACATGGAGAGCCTGCAAAGCTAAGAGTCCAGAGAACAGAAACATGGGCCTCTGTGGTCTCCAGAGGCAGCAGGCCGCAGGGACCACTCATGGGCTCAAGTGCCTGGATAGAGCAAGATAACTCTTCCGGCAGCAGCTGTGGCCCAGGACCGCCTCCCCGCCCCCACCAGAGCCAGAGGTGTCCAGTTGCGTTCCACATTGTGCCCTTTGCCCTGGGAGCTATCTTATTTTCCCTACTGGTTGCACACCACCTGCACAGACATGGGCGAAATTCAGCCGACTCTATCGGCATTAATGAGAAAAACCTCACAGATACAGAACGAACGCATTGGGGACACAGGGCACCCATCACTAAGAACCGTCATGCCAGTGAGCCCCTCTTATGGCCTCCAAGTGCCAGGTGCTGCCACGTAGCCTCCACCACATGACGATGGCCCAACAGAGACGCCCCAGGCCTGTACACAGTACGGCCTCCAGTGTTCCAGCTTCCCGCAGGGGCCCAGGGCTGCGGTCCACACAGCGGTGTGGAGCGAGGCTGGTCCCACTTCCCAGGAGAGCATTACTGGGCCCTGCCACAGTTGGGCTCCGGCCAGAGGGCACGGGCCTGACAGCTGACCAGATGAACTGCACTGAAGCACACCACCGTGGAGTGCCGACATGTAACACGTGGCCCAGTCAGACCCATGTGTTCAGACATAAGGCCACAGACAGGCTGACCAGCAAGGTCATGCTCTGTGTAGTGCCTGCGGTCCAGACTGTCCTGCAGCCGACCTGAGGCCCACAGCCACGTGCCGCTCCTGACTCCCCACTGCTCTGACATCCAGCACCTCAGGCTGCTTTCTGCCTCCTGGGCCACGCAGACCAGTGCCATATCCCAGGTTCCTGGCAGGCCTCGTTGGGCTGCTCTAAACATCTGTAGAATCAGCACCAGACCCATTCGTGTTTCAGTTGCTATATGTTGCTGCAGGCCACGCTGTCCCCGGAAGTCCTGGTGTCCCTCCTCTCTCCTGCCTCCACAGTAGCTGCTTGCCAAATGTAACCACCAGGTACCAGCCAAGTGGCTGGAATAAAAGAATGGAAGTTCTCATTCTGTGTAATTTCAGCTAACTGGAGTTTAAACAGTCGTGTGTGGCTAGAAGCTGTGCAATAGGATGATGTGGTCAGACAGCAGGTACCATTGGTGACCCACTGGTGACCTTGGCAAAGGGGAGCCTCGGGAGCATTGCATTGTATAAAGCCATGTGATTGCACTCTGGGAAGCTGAGGCAGGAGGATCACAAGTTCCACTGGGGCAACTTAGCAATGTATGGAGTGGTGGCCTCCTTGTTGGTATTTTCACAGACCACCCAGCTGAGTAACTCTGAGGGTGGGTTTGTTTCAGTGTGGTGCCGCAGATGCGGCAGCCTCCCGATGGCCGCCTCCTGGCTGGGGCTCCTATGGCTGGGGGCCCTGTAGCAGGGGCTCCCATGGGAAGACAGAGTCCAGCAGAGGAGCCGAGCAGCAATGGAGCCAGGCCAATGGCCCTCCCTTCACTTGTGGCTGAAAGGGCCACGCTGCTGTGAGGCCAAAGCCCCTGCGCACTGCCACCATGCAGCAGCCCCCCTTCTGCCCCAGGAGTGGCCGGTTGGAGGCCTTAGCTTCGACAAGTTCATTCTGGCAACTGGAAGGACACCCTCGAGCCATGACGATGACCTTCCAGCTGAGCCCTGCAAACTGCACTGCTCTCTCCCACTCTGTGACACGTACAGGGCCAGGCATGCTGCACTTGTGTCTTGTGTCTGCGTGGGAGAGATGGCTGAGCCCGGTGGGGCTCTCCTGGCCCACGGGGATGGAAAAGCTCTGCGGCCAATCAGCTGAGCCCTGCCACACCCCGGAAGCCCTCGTGCCCATCGTCTGCGTGTAGCCAGCAGGAGGAAGCGTGGCTAAGGGCCTGGACATGAGCCCCAGACCGCGTGGACTCACACACAGCTTCCCAGGAGCTTCAGAAGGGACTTGCTGTGTGCTCAGGGGCGATGGCAGGGGCTTGCCGTGCCAACGGCGTGGCTCTCAGTGCACAGTGATTCATCCACCCATGCTCCTCAGGGCCCGAGGCACACTGGCAGCATCTGCCATCCTTGAGCTCTCAGCGTCCAGCCTGAAGAAGCTGGTGTGACTGGGTCTCACGCCAGAATTTAGGTGATGACCAGGGCTCCTCATCTGCAGGGTGACTGAGGGTCGCTGTGACACCTGGTCTGTGACTGCTGACTTGATCTGTGGGCTCCAGGCTGTTGCCGTTTTCTTAGAGAAATACAGCCAGGTACACCCAGGCCACATGCGCCAGCAGTGGGGGCGCCACGCATGGCCGGGCTCTTGCCTCCGTGCATGGGGTGGGTGCTCAGGCAGGCAGGAGTGACCAGTCCTCAGTGAACACTGGCAGGGGACTTACCTGGATGAAGGAATGGGTAGCCATTACGAGAAGGCCTCCCGCAGCCTGTTTTCCTTTTCAGTCCCACAACTGTATGTTTGCAAAACACTTCGTGGCCTTCGGACCAGAGCAGCCACAGACATCGGTCTCCGCTCACTCCTCCGGAATGGTGGGCATCCTTTTCTCTGCTCCAGACAGAAGCTGGAGAAACCAATCTAAGGAAGATGATGACAGAGAAGCACTTCTCAACAAGGTACACGTGGAGAGCCCTAGGAAACAAAGCCCGCTCCCACAGAGCACGCGTGAGCCTGCAGGCGCTGCGCAGGGCTTTCCCTGTCCCTGCACATGCCCCAACAGTTCGGCCTTTGTCCCAGCCGCTGGCTGAGGAAGTGCAGGTTCCCTTGCCCGGGGCACAGGAGCAGCGGGCCTGACCCCTTAGCAACTTTCCTTGCGATGAGGAGGGCCTGGCTCAGTGCAGGAACTCCTCAAGAGAGGGCTGGGGACACCTCAGAGAGGGGCTGGCTGGGTGCTAGGACACAGTGCTTCAGCCCTGCAGGTGCCGCTGGAGGACTCACAGCGCACAAGTTCCAAGGTTGCGTTAGGCTCCCTCTCTCCCTCCCTCCCTCCTCCCCTGCCTCTTCCTCCCTCCTTCCATCCCCTCTACCTCCTTTCCTCTCTCTCTCTCTCCTGCCCCTCCCTTCTCCCTCTTCCTTCCCTCCCTCTCACTTTCTTCCTTCAAATCAGCATTTAGAACACATAAAGTAACATCGTGCCATGTTTGACATCTTAGAAAATCTCTGTACAGAAAATAGTGACTCAGGGCCAGAGAGATGGCTCAGCGGTCTAAAGCGCCTGCATAGGAAAGTTCAGGCAAGTGCTGGGACCGCGGCTCTATCCCTGGCACCACATGCTGCACTACCCCACCCCAGGGCAGGCTGAGCCAGCCATAACACAAATAAATAAATGAGGTTTAAAAAAAATAAAATCTTTTAAAAAAAGAGAAAATGATTCAAAAGTGAGGTGAAATTTTACATTTTTAAAAGTTATTATGTAAAAGACCCATCTTCCCCCCATGCCACCCTCACCCTGCCCCTGCTCTGACATACCGAGGCCATCTCCCAGCCCCTTTGTGCCGCGGCCTTGGTGTCTTCCTTCCTGTGTCCTGGCGAGGTGTGGTCAGAGGCCCGGTGGCTGCTGTTGCTTGGAGCCATCCGGGGGCAGGCGGGGCACCCTCAGGCACCTGGGGCCCTGTGTCTGGCGCCTGTCACTCCTGGCCTCTCCCAGAGTCAAGATGACTGCTCAGTGGGGGAGCTCTGAGTAGATCAAGAATACGGAGGCAGTGGTGACCGTGCAACTACAGACCCTTACGAAAGAGGACTCCAGAGTTGCTGCGGAAAGTGGCAAGGGTGGTGGGATCGGTGTGGCTGAGATTTTGAGGAGCACCCACGGCAGTGCACCTTTCACTGTGATGCTTTTAAAAACTGGAATGCAAGTGTGTTTTTCTGTCATGCGTCACACCTCCTCAGAGTCTTGAGGAGGACAGCATTGCTAGCTTGGGCCTCTCTGGGGTATGTGGTGACCTTGTTGGCTTCCAGGTGGGGGACCCTCCTTCAGGTGCCTCCCCTCTGTCAGCAAGGAGAGATGTTGAAGTGTCGCCATCCTGAGAAGACTCCACTCTCGCTGTGGTCCGGGGGGTGAGTTCTTTGGGAAGGTGTCCAGGGCCCCTGCACCCAGCCCTCACTGCCAGTGCCCTGAGCCCTCCCGCACCCTCTTTGTGTGCCGGGGAGAAGTATGGCCATTCTGTCCAACTGTCACCAGGCCCCGCAGGCCAAGAGGTGGCATGGCCCGGGGCTTAGGCCTCCTGAGGGACATGGTGGGTTTGACAGCTGTACTTCGGCCCCATCGTTTGTCACCATGTGGGAATGTGGGCCCCGTGTTGCCAGATCTTCTGATTTTCTTTTTCCAAGAGAAGCCAGAAATCTGGAATTTTACGAGAAATCTTCCAATTTTTAAATCTTGGCAACTAATTCAAAATATTTTTAAAACAGTGCATGGGCCAAAAAAAAAAAAAAAAAGGTCTGCCAATTCAGTCGGATGGGGCAGCAGGCCATGCATGGCCTGAGCCGAAGGCAAGCATGGCTACCTCCTCATGGTTCCTCCATAGGGGCTTCTGTACCCCAAACTGCGGGGCTCCACGGACATGTCAGCCCCGACCACACAGCTCCTACCCATCCCTCAACAGCCTTTGAGGTGATGGCCACTTCTGCAGAAGGAGCACAGGGCTCTACCCAGACCTGCCACCCATAGCCCCATGCCTTGGAGGCTCGTCACAGACCCACGGGCCTGCCTGAGACTTGGCCTGGCACCCGGCGCGGGGCCTGGCGCACAGAGGGCTCTCCCTGGATGTTTGCTGCACGGATGTGTCCCTACCAGAACGCGAGTCTGAGATTTCCCACGGAAACAAACAGCCTCCTCTTCCCGTCTTTGCCATGTGGATCCCGACGCGGAGGCAGAGCCATCTGTGGGCGCCGGTGCCCTTTTCCAGCCCTGCACCGCCGAGCGCAGCCTCTTCCTGCGCCTCCCCTCTCCAAGAAGTCCACATCCGGCGCAGCCTCGTGGCCTCTCCGGGCTGCGCTACGCAGACCCTTGTTCCAGCCCGGAAGGGGCGGAGCTGCCCCCTGGTGACCTGGAAGTCAGTTTTACAGAAATGAGATGACTATGCGCTGGGTCGGATATTTTCCACTGAAAAAGAACCCATTCCTTAAACCAGTTTTCGAATTCTGTTTGATGTGTATTATGAGAATGATGCCAGTCTAAATGAGTCTGTCCTTACCTCTGTTCAAGTGGAACAGCAAGGGCTTCTAAGGCTCAATTGCCTGCCTAGGCTCCATCCTTGCCAGCAAACAAGCCCGGCCACATAACTGGACCACACATCCGCCCACACAGAGGTGCCCACAGACTCCACACGCTCACTCACACAGAAGCAGGGAACTGTGCACCAAGAGACTTGCATAATGGCTCCTTCTACCAAGCAAGCTCAAGGCACACGTTCTTTGTGGGGAGCAGGGGACGCTCGTGCTCAGTCAGGGATGCCGCCTCCCCTGTGCTCTGTGTGACTTCTTGGAAAATTGCAGCGTGCTCTGAGGTTTGGACATGACTTAGTCTGAAAGGACTGTAAACAGCAACCAAGTATTTTCCTGAAACTGTCAACAGAAGAGGGGCGTGGTGGTGCGCACCTGTAATCCTAGCAGAGGGAGACAGAGGCAGGAGGCTCAAGCGAGTTCAGGTCAGCCCGGAGTACACGGTGAGTTCAAGGCCAGCTGGAACTTCACAGCCTAACTTTGACGCCACGCGCGCGCAAGCACACAAACAAACACACACACACACACACACACACACAGAGGCACAGGCACTATTGGCAGAAACTGGCAATTCTGGAAATGTCTGAGTCGGGTAAGCGGGGCTGGGGAGATCCCCTGTGACCCACTCCACCCTCACCGCTACAGATTTAGAGAACAGTTTTTTCTGTATTGGGGCAGTTCATATTTGACATGATCTAAGACTGATGACTTTGATGTAATAGCAAATTCCAAACATGCATGAATAATAAACAACATAGGTTTTCAAGCGATTTGCCTTTTTTTTTTGATCTTTTGGAGACAGGGTCTCGCTGTGCAGTTGAGGCTGGCCTTGAGCTCACTTTTGTAGCCCAGGCTGGTCTCGAACTCACACCAACCCTCCTGCCTCATTATAGGCGCGTGCCACCACGCCCGGCTGATTTGCCTTTTGAGTCAATTAGATCTACCATGTTGATTGGCAGTGGGGCGCCGTAGTGGCTAGGACAGCCACGTGCTCTTCCACCTTCCGTGGGTCCTCCTAAAATGCGCCGTCCCCAGGATTCCTCAGTTGGGGACTGAGCACCACCGGCAGTGGCCAAGGTGACACACAGCATGTGCTGAGGCTTGCATCTGCCCTTGTGGGTGGGCTCCAGGGTCACACTGATGCCACGTCTCGGAAGTGCTCAGGTTGGTGGGGGTGGGGTGGTGAGGCGGAGCTGGGACACCCGTGGGAAGGTGTGCAGAGAGGAGGGGTCCCTGGTCAGCACTGAGTGTGGGTGGGCTTCAGGAGGCACCAACCCAGGGCCTGAGGGACCCCACGCAGGCAGGCTGCGCCCTGGCCCTCTGGTCCTTCTCGCTGACGCGGTGCCAGGCTGTTGAGCTTTTCTCATCCTCTCTGAGGGAGGTAAGAAGACTCAATTTGGTGACATGTCCTCCCTAGACCTGGGGCACTGGCACACATAGGCAGGCACACAGGCACCATGGCACACACAGCCTGGCCAACCTCGCCCCAGTTTGTGCTCTATGGGTTACACATTTCCAGCTTCCTTCTCCATGGCCAGCCCGGTGCCTCAAACCTCACACCGAAAGGGCCCAGATTTACCTGTCTCACAAGTGTCTGCTTCCTTAAATCTTGTGCATGGCTGTGCTTTCCCTTGCTAATCTGTCTCCTGCTGCACGGGCCTCCACTGAGCCTGGTGCCAGGAAGAGATGGTTCTGCTTGTGGACCTGGCCTGCATGAGTTCCTAGCTCTGGGAGCTTGGTGCAGTGCCCCACGGGCCCGGGGGAGCGAGGGGCCTGGGGCTGCTCTGAGCTTCCCTGCACGATCTGCTCCACTAATGGCCCCACCTCCCTCAACTCCCTGTCACCAGGGGAGCTGGCTTGACCTGTGCACTTGGGGGACGCACGCATTTGGCATAGCACAGGTCCACGGTAAGGCTGTCTTGAACGTGCAGGTCCGTGGATGGCAGCAGCAGGGTTGCAGAGGCCTTGGGGCTGGGAAGGAAAAGGAGGGATCCCGGCCTCTTCTCTCGCCCAGGAGAGCTTGTTCATCCTTGGCAACTATGAGGAAGCTCCGAAAATAAAGGCAGCTGAATTTCCAGACGGCGTTAGAGTGGGCCATCTTTAGAGCAAAAAGTCCTGCATCTTCCTTTTAAGGAAAACAAAACTCTTTGCTAGGAGTAGTGGGCATGGCTTATTAGTAGGTCGTAAATTTTTAAAAATTTTATTAAGATCCCTAGATCAGGAATGAAAATCTGCAGTTTCTTTCCCCCAGAAAACATACTTACTGGCATCTCTGATGACAAGAAGGGCTCCACAAGTCCTACGTGGATCCCAGCGGGCAGGCAAGAATGCACAGGGTGGGCGTGCCCCATCAGAGAGGCGTTATAATGTAAGGACTGTGGGGCAAAAACCAAGCCCAGGCCTGCCACAGCTGCATGCAAGTGGGTTTAGCCCACTGTGTGGATTGCTGGTCTGAAACAGACCCTGTCCCCATAGGTGGACCGTGGTGGGACATGAGCCGGGCCACAGCTACTATGGGCTCTAGGGAGGGGCCAGCCGGCCCTCACCACCACCCAGAGCCACCATGCTTTCAACAAATCCATCTGGCTTATTCGCAAGAATGCTCTGCAGACAGACAGATCGCTCGCTTGCACTTCAGCTTCTGAGTGGAGATGTTCCTACACACAGCAGAAATCTCAGACAGGGCCCAGGGAGGCACGCAGGAGCTCCGAAAGGATATGCGTACGCACGGCGTTCTCCCCCGCGTGGGGGTGTGCAGTCAGGCCTGGCTGCGAGGTCTCCACACGCAGCTTGGAGAAACAAGGAGTGATTGCTCAGACCTTATATCTGTCATGCTCTGGTGCCAAAGAAGTGATTTGTTTTGTACTGCGTATGCATACAGTGATGGTAATGCCAAGGAGAAATCACCATCATCGCAGTAGGCTCCACTGGGCCTTCTCCCCGCTTTCTGCGTTCCCTGGACACACGCTTCCCATCCAGCCTCGGGCTGACTCCCAGCCAGGGGCCAGGCTCTTGGCCCCGGGGCGCCGACTGTCACCAAGGCTGCCGGTGACTATGGCAGGGAAGGGTGGGCCTTGTCTAAGGAAGTGCTACCAGCTCACCCCATTTCCAGAGACTTCAGCTGAAGAGACAAGAATGACCACACCTTATATTAAGTAGAAAAGCACCACGGTAGCACTAAATGAAGCCAGTTCTTGTAAGATCTCCTTTCATGGAATTTTGTCTAGGGGTAAAATATTACATAATCTTGCTGACCTAATACTCGCCACATATATATAATATTCGTGATAATATGGATCACAGCCTTATCTTCAAATTCCAAGATACACATGCTTTAAGAACTGAGTAGCATTTATTGTTAAATCATGTTTAAGAAGCTTTTTAAAAGATAGACAGTTTAGCTAAAAGATGGTTATAAGAATAGATCATGTTACTTTCTAATAAAATATGACTAAAATTTAGGATCAGAACCATCTCCTTAGCCCTGAGGAAATTCAAGCCGAGGTGTGGGTGAGTTCGTGACATAAGGCACTAGCTTGCTTTCTGTTTAGGGAGGGCTGACTGTGTCAAAAGCCGCATAACACAGTGAGAAAAACTTCCGTCCACCTGCCGTGACTTCCTGGCACCCAGCAAGCCTTCTGTCCTCATTCTCTTCTCAGGACCACGGATGGCATCACTTAACATCAAGATGAGTGGTCAGGACGCTGGGGCCACTGCGTGCTGGCTCCAGGCACGGTCCACGTCATTGCTAGCATTTCAGGGTGGGTGCACTCCAGGTCTGGAGTAAAACCCTCTTTAAGGCGAAGTGAGTTTCTGGGACATCAAGTTCTTTGGGCAGGTAGAGGAATGTCTAACATCTGCCCATTAAACACACCTTCAAGTGGGTCATGCCCACACACTGTACTCTGCAGAATGATTGTGAGGACAATATGCAATATGTCAACTTTCAAAGAAAAGAAAGGGGAAAAGAAAAAAAAAAAAAAGTAATGTGGATTTAGAAAGGTTAATGTTTAATTGTTTGATCAATCTTATATACCTATACGTATTAATCTAAACTGATCTGATGATGAAAATATGTAATATAACCATTGTTAAATTTAAACAATAAAAAAAAATGAAAAAAAAAATAAATAAGCGCACCTTCAAAAAGAAAGATCTTCATTCTAGCCCAGTCTTCCTCAGACACCCACGCAGGATGATCAGGCCCGGAACCTGCAAGCCCTGGGGAAGGCCCCAGCGTGTCTGCCCTCACAGAGCAGCATGAGCTCAGGGCTCCCAGGAGGGGACAAAGCCCTGGGGACAGACAGGGCTCAGCCTCCTTTTCTCCCCCTCCTCCGATTTCTGGGTCATGCTGCAGGCCAGCGCGGACCCCAGTGGCAGGACCCCAGATGGAGGAGGCTGTCTCCTATGGGGCGGTTGGGGTGTGGCGACTCTGGTCCTTGACAGGGATCACCGGGAGAAGCAGATGCAGGCCATGGAGGGCGTGAGGCCTGGGGACACGAGGCGGGCTCAGGCTGCTCTTCGCCAAGGCCCAAGCCTCCCTGTCAGCACTGTAGGAGCCATCGGGGAGGCTGGCCAAGAGCTGTCGGAGACTTGAAGCCCATAGGCCTCAGCTTGCATCCCTGCCGCACCCGTGGAGAAGCACAGAGCCTCAAGCTCCTCCACCTCTCAGCTCCCCTCTGCCCACAGGAGACCCAGGCTTTCCCCGGAGGACCACCAGGGAGCCACGCCTGTGCAGGCCCTGGCTGAGCACCACTCTGCTGTTAATGAGCTGGCTGAGTTCCCTTCAGCCCAGATGCTATAGAGGGAGGCTGAGCTGCACTCACACCCTGGCAGTGTGGCTCTGCCGGTCTCAGAGCTCCCCAGAAGCCCAGATTGGCTGGTTTCTGTCTGGGTTGAACCTTAGTTCTGATTTGGTGACAGCTAAAGCTTTGGTCTTGAGAACAAATGTTCTCTGGAGGTTAAATGTTAACATCGAAGTGATATCCTCCGGTGTTGTGCTTTCCTCTTGATTCCACTAAATGGCTACATGCCCAGGAAACATTCTGGGGGGAACAAGCTGTAAAATGTGCTGCTGTGGGCTGGCACGGGGCCCAGTGGGGTGGCAGTGCTGCTCCCTGGCTTCTTCCGGGCGCTGCCCTGACACCTTTTGCAGCCGCCTTTGGAACCAAGGGCTGCCTCTCAACCATCAAGTGGTCCCTGAGCAGTCAGCTGTGATGTGAGCGGACTGAAAACCCTTATTTCTCTACAAAGCATACCTAAAAAGCAAGTGATGCTAGGGACCACTGGAACGCTTCCTAATTGCAATACCACAGCGAAGTGTGTGGCCGGCGTCTCCCGGAAGCAGCCTTTGGGCTGCTGTAGTCCTTTACTGACTGTGGCAGGACTGGGACGCGCGGTCTTCACAGAGCGGGGCTGGGGCTATCTCAACTGTGAAGCCGAGTTGGGGCAAAGCCCCTCTAGTCCTTCCCCAGCTCTTCTACACATGGAAGAATAGTAGGCCCATCCCTGTTGTGAGCAAGGCGTCACAGATGCGAGCTCTGACAGGGAAGCGGGCCACTGGGCACGCGCTGTCGGGGGCGCTGTGAGTCATCGTGCGGTCACCGTGAGGCACCACAGAACTGCTTCCGCTGACACTAAGCGGGGCCTTCCAGGCTCTATGCCTCTCCTGCAGCAGGCACGGCACACATGACTGGCAAAACAGGAGAGCGTGTTTTCCTTGGGTGCAATAGATAAAAACCAAAGGCCACCCGAAGGTCTGGCCAGAGTGGAGTGGAGAAGCCCGCTCCATTTGGGAAATGCCACATGACAGCCAGGAAATTAAGGAGTGCGACACACAGCACAGTAGCGGGTCCCGTGGACATCTCGGGAAGTGAAGCAGTAGGAGGCTGAGGAGCACAGGCTGCAGGACCCACCTGACCCAGAGTGAGAATGCACCGCAGCTGCTCCTGGTGGACAGCGACTGCGTGGGCACTGGGTGCGTGACACTTGGCTGCGCTGCGCTCTGAGCTGTGACAGCTGAGTGGGAGCCACTGCACGTGTAAGGAGCTGCGTGCCTACCTTACTCAAGTAGGACAAGAAACCCTGTCCTGGATGAGGGTAGGCCATGCAGCCAGCCTGTGGTGCGCACACATAGGGATGGGTTGGCTGCCTCTGTGTGACAGGGTGGCGTGGTGGGGGCCATTGGCTGGGAGGAGGGCGTGGCAACTTCTCCAGCAATACAGGGAACACGCTCAGGCTCTGTCCCCGAGGTCACGTCCTTATCCTCGCCAAGCTGTGACAGTCACGGAAGTGCAGGCTGGGTCGCCTGGGCTTCCTCTGCGTGGCAGGGTGGGACAGTGCTGCCCTCTCCCTGGCCTCCCTGGCCTCCCTGGCCTAGTGCCTCAGTGGCTGCTTCCTTATTGCTGTTGCGTCCCTGTGGGCCTTTGAAAGCTACAGAGAAAGACAATGGTGACACATAACCTGGCCATCACCGTTGCCCATGGTGATGGTGGCCCCTCTTGGATGGGACACTTGCAGGCCTGGAAGCCACGTGGTGGCTGCACAGTGTCACCCCTGCCTCGGGGAGGCCACGGCACCCTGTGCCCACCATGCCCCAGCTGGAGGCCTGGTCCTTCCCTGGCCCTCCTCTTTTCACCTCTTCCTTCTGCACGGCTTTCTCTTAGCCAGCCTGGGACGCGGTCTCCCCAGAGTCTGCAGTCAGGGCTCCCCGGGCCGTGCACACCGCTCCAGCCATCCGCAGCGACTGCCACGCACGCAGCTCTTCCTGATGCATCACAGCAGTACTCCCACCACCCTGCCCCATTCCCGTCCTGGCCAGGGCTCTGCCCCCATAGTCACCCTGGGCTCTGCACAGGAAGGCTCAGTCCATGGCCAAGGACAGACTCACTGCTTGGCCCAAGGCAGAATCCCTGGGGGAGGAGCCAGGGAGCTGGAAGGGCTGGCTGAACGGTGCGCAGACCTTCCAAGAGGGCTCTGGGCTGGGTCGTGCAGGTGGCATCGGGCCAACGGGCCAGGGAAGCTGACAGGCTCCCTGTGAGCGGAGCCTCCCATGTGAGGAGCTGAGAGGCTGGAGCCCCAGGCCGCCCAGGGCTGGGGCCACGTGCGAGGTGCTACTGTTCTTCATCGGGAAGTGCTGCACGCTGCAGAGCCCGCTGCAGGCTGGCCCAGCTCTCCAGGCAGCAGCCTGACACCGTCCACACTGAGACATCCAGCAGGGAGGCCCACAAGGTCACTTCCCGCTCTCCTGTGCCAGAGCCATGCATCTGGAAAGGGTGCCTTGGTGGAGACTGAGGCACTGGGACGTTAGGGCTGTGTCCGTGCTGTATTAAAATCACAGAGGGCTCCATTTTAATAAGTCAGGCAAGTCATCTCAGCCTTGAAAGTTATCCAACCCTCCCGTTAGATAGCTACCTATCTACCTGGGAGGCTGAGGTGGGAGGACCTTAAGTTCAAGGGCAGCCCAGGCAACTTAGACTCAAAATAAAAGATTTGAAAAGGGCAGAGGATGAAGCTCAGGGGCAGAATGCGTGGCCAGCGTGTGTAGTCTTAGGCTCTGCTCCCGAGACAAAAGTGAAATAAAATAAAATCTAACTCATTACTTGGCGCTAGCCGCGCAGCGCGGAGCCACCTCTCTCCAGGGACCATTTAGCAGTTATTATAATTGTGTGGTGAAATGTCCTTGGGAACCTTAAGTAGGAGCAAGACTCCAGAGAAGGCTGGGTACTTGTAATTAAAGGTAAGAGCTTTAAGCTAGATTTTCTTCACAATTCAATAATAATTAAAACAATCGTGGTATTTCCAGACGTTTATGTTTTATACCGATCCTGAATAATATCTCTTTTGGCCTCATTTTCTCAGTCCCTTTTCTCTTAAGCCGTTTGCGCTTGCTGAGGAAGCGGTGCTGCGGCACTTGCCGGCCTCTCCGCCACGCGGTTTTCTCATTCCTCCCCCGTCCGGGCACACTTCAGTCTTCTTTCCTCTGCTGCTAGAAAAGCACTCGTACTTTTCACTTTGCCGTGAAACAGACTGGTGAGAGGCACGGGGGCGCGGAGGCGCGGAGCGCCCGGCATCCGCAGCCCGCGGGCCTCGCGCTGCTGCCCGCTCCCCGTGCGCTGGCCGCGCTCCTGCCTGCGGCTCTGGCTCTGTAGGGCGGGATTCTGCATCCTTTGTGAGACCCAGGCTCCGGCACAGCGAGAGAAAAAGGGACGGCCACCGCATAATGGCGCTGGCAATCAGACTGTCATTACGGGTGCATTATGCGCGGGCACCAAATTGGCAGCAGGCCTTTATTTTTAATTTCTGCTCATCTGCTCACTGTTATTAGGCAAACTCAGACACCCGAGGAGAGGTAAGAATGGCAGAGGGTAATTGCCCGGCTTAGGAAAGCTATTGCTCACCCTCCGTTAGAAGACCCCCAGAGAAGAGCCCACCCAGAATTTACCGGTCTGCTGTGTTCGCTTTGTCTCGGACATGAACATAATTTTCATCTTACATTCAAGTTTGTGTTTCATGCAGTAGCATGTCTGCTAGATTTGTATAGTCCAGCTGGATAGCGCTGTAAAGTTTTTTCTTCTTTTTAAGGGCGCTATTTTAATAAGTAATTGGTCATTTTGCACTCTGCAAAATATGAAAAATAATTCATAAGATGGTTAATGAATTTTTAATTTTCCAATTATGGTTGGTGTCACTTGGGATGAAACAGTAAGCGTTTTAAACCTAATTGGAGATGTGGGCTAGATTAAGGCTGTAGAAAGAAGCGGGGCGCAGGGCCATCGCACCCGTAAAGTTTCTCACAGCTGTATCAATGCCAACTTACAAAGAGCTGTATTGTAACGTGCACTGTGGTACCAGTGCCACCCTACTGGATGTCTATGCGCACTCAAGCACACAGCAGGGAAGCCACCACTGCGACCCAGGCGGTGTCACCAGAACGCCCTCAGGCTTGCCGGTGTCCTGCTCAGATTCCTTCTCTGCCGCCCTCCCTTTGGGCAGAAGCCGGTGCTCGGCTGCCGGTGTAGACCAGCTTTCCTGGTACTGAACGGCTAACTGACGGGAGAGTCCGCAGCTTTGCTTGGGTGATCCTCCACAGCATACACCGGGCTCGTCCTGTGTGCCAGGGATGCAGCCCTTCTAAAAGCTGGGGCTTACATTTAGGAATGGACTCAGTTTAGTTAATTTCCTA
Source organism: Myocastor coypus (assembly GCA_004027025.1). Classification (NCBI taxonomy): domain Eukaryota; kingdom Metazoa; phylum Chordata; class Mammalia; order Rodentia; family Myocastoridae; genus Myocastor; species Myocastor coypus. The sequence continues at coordinate 25,374 of PVJA010008494.1, read as the reverse complement.
AGTACAGCTTAACATATGGATGGACTCCCATTGTTTTCCATATGAATGCTCACTTTTAGCATTCTTGGTGGAAAAGCCCTATCTCCTCCACTGTTTCTCTTTTGCATTTGTCGTTTTAACGTTTTGCATGTGTCTGCTTCCGGACTCTGTTCTGTCCACCTGTGTATTGGTCAGTACTGCATCTGCTGACCCACGCATGCAGCTCATCTCCTCGCTTAGAGCTTCGTGCTCTTTCCACAATGCTTTACAGCTTCCATTCCCAGGTCTTCCGTGTGTTGCCAAATTTACTTTTAAGTGGTCCCTATATCTGATGCCATTGTATATGCTACTAATTTTAAATTTCAGTGTGTGATTAGACGAGCACCTAAAAACACAGTTGATCTCTGCACATGAATTGGAAATTACGACTGGAAACCCGTCTGCCCTCATGCTGCCCTGCCCATGTTCCTCGGGGTCTGCAGAGCCTGGAGGGGATGACGACCTCCTCCACCTCCTCCCACCCCTGCCTCTCAGCAGCTCTGGTAGCCCCCCCCAGGCTCCTCCCAGTCCCCACGGGTGCAGAGCCTTGATCTCAGCCGGGACACACTCTGCCCTTAAGTCTATGTTCGCCGTAGGACTTGCAGACACCCTCCACCGGCTTAGGGAAGCCCCTCTGCATTCTTCCTTTCCAGAGACTCTGTCAGGGTTGGGGGCATTTTTGCAAAATTCTTTTCAGTGTGACAATGACAATGACACAATCCTTCTGTCTGCTTTCTAAGGTTGCCCTGCTCCCGCACCCCTGCAGCAAGCCCTGTGTGGTCACCGGGCAGCACCCAGTTTCTGAATTGTTGAATTTCATTTGTTAACGTTCTGCCGACAGCATACTTTTACTTTAAATCACATGCTGCTATTTTGCTAAAGTACACGGGAGCCTTAAACTAAATTTGACTCTGATTAACTTGCATAGCTCTGAACACAAAATCTTAAAATCCACAAAATTAAAAAAAAAAATTCAATAAAAATCAATAAAGACAGGTGTTGAATTTTTATTTTTACTTATTTTATTTTTTGGCAGGACCAGGGTTTGAACTCACAACCTTGCACTTGCCAGGGAGGCACTTGTGCCACAGATCTATCTCCCCAGCCCCTACAGGGTTGAAGTTTTAGAGTCGTGCATCTGCCCTGGGCCTGTGTCATCCTTCCACACCTGATTTCATCTCCTGTGGTCCGGGGCCTGGTCATTGTGGCCTCCCGCACAGAAGCTGCCCCTGCTCTCCCCTGTGCCACCCGGCGCCTGGTGAGGTTTAGGCTGTTTGACTGCCAGGTGCCTGTTGGCCAGGCCGAGAGCCCCACTGCAGGTTCTGCTTTGATCCTGGAGTGCAGCTCCAGCCCTGTAGGACTTGGGGCGTGGACTCAGGACCCGATGCCAGGGGGATCTGGTGAGCAGTGGCGGACTAAAGCAGCGAATACGCTACCACACAACCTCCAAGTACGAGGGGCCCTGCTGGCCTCGGTGCATCTAGCGAAGTGCCACTGAGCCAATCCTGCCCTCTGTCAGAGGTTACTGCCCCCACCGCCTGGTTCTGGGTGCCACACCCAAAAGCAGTGCTTCTCCACTCTTTCAAAGTCAAAGTGCCAGCTTCATAAAGCATTTCGCACCAACCCCCCTCCCGGAATACACACTTTTGCATTTAGTGTAAGATTAAATAAAATGAATTTGGAACCCCTTAGGATGATTGGTGGGCAAAGCCCCTTCCGGTCTTTCCCAGGTTTTTGGGCCCCCGACTGGGGTCAGGGCTTTGGAGAGCTCCCTGTGGGCTCACTTTAGAGAGCAGGAGAACGCTGCTGCCCTCTCTCCTCTCTTGCTGTGAATATCTTTATTGGATGGTCAATGGCTGCCTCTGTCTCTCAAATACTTTTAAATCTAGGAAAAGATGAATCCCTTTAATCTTGCTCCCAGCCATTGTTTTTCCAGCACTTTTATTTTTCATAGTTTCTTCTGAACATTACCACATTTTCAAGTGTCAGAAGCCACAAGTGGCCCCAGCTGTTGCTGGAGGTCACTTACTGAGTACAGTGGGATGGCGGGGTTCTGAGGGGTGGGCAGCTTTAAACCGAAGAAACAAGGAATAAAAATCCAAATAAAAAAAAAAATAAGCAGCAATACACAATGCTATCCTAGAATGTTTGGTGACAAAGGGCTCGCTGTGTGATCCCTGGGGTCACCTCACTTCTTGGATCTTATCTCCTGTTCCCATGTGTAATGGGATCCACAGTCCACGTCTCCGTGGAATGAGTCCCACATGGACCTTGCCTACTCTTTCTGATGGAGACACTGATTAGTCCCCGGGCCACACAAGTCGAATTATCGTGCCGTTCCAAACAGCCCTGCTCCGTCTCTCCACCAGGCTCCCCTTGGCAGCTGCAGGAAGGAAAGGCTGCTCCCTGCTGCCTGAGCCATCTCAGCATCTCAGCATCCGGGGCAGCATTGCTGGGAGCCAATGGCTGCTTCCTCCCAAGGTCTTTTCAAGCGCTCGGAGGACACACCATGCATCGGTGTCCACTTCAGCAGCACGGGTGGCAGTTAGGAACTAGCGAGGGATTCCCCATACTCCTAAGCTGGCTACAAGCCAATGCTGTAGTTCCTCCAACCCCTCAGAGGGCTGCGCTGGGAAGGAAGGGGCAATGCCTGCCTTTGGCTTGTTGTTTGAGTTCAAACTTGTGAGTTCCGGAGGCCGGCGTGTTCCCCACGAGCTTGCAGCTTCCTCTAGTTGACTTTCTCCCCATCTGCACTCTCTCTGACTCAGCCAGAGATGAGCAGAAAGAACAATGGGGCACGAGAGAAAGCAGCCTCAGTTCTGGGCTGGCCTCCTAGCATGGCGAGGCTCTGGGTAGGGCCCAGGCCCATCTTCTACACAGTATCCTGCGGAGCGGCTCAGGGGTCAGCAAGCACCCTGCGAGGCTGAGGTGGGTGCTGAGAGAGCAGCGGCTGCAGCCCTGCCAGGCTGAGTCCTCCCAGGATTACACAGAGGCCCACTCCAGCTCGGGCCTGAGTTTGAAGAGGCTATGAGCAAAGGGGGGGGGGGGTTAGGTTTTCAAGTGCGATAAAAAAGAAAGCAAAACAAGCAAGTAAGAGAACAAAAGGAGAATAAAAAGAATGTAGAATAGAGATGGCGTGGGCTCCAAACCCTAAAGCAACGTGTAGAACAGGTCTGCCAACCCCAAGATGGCAGACAAGCCTGGAGCGCCCAGGATCTCAGCCCTCCTCTCCCAGCCCCAGCCGGCCCCCCTGTGACCTCCTGGTGGGCACTAGGGTTCTCCCTTCAGGCACAAACATCCAGGTCCTCCACTGCATGGCTTAGGAGGCCGGCAAGGCCATGTGCTCAAACTGAGCTGTGGGCACGAATTATCTCAGAGCAGACCTCAGGATTCTGTGCTATATTTCCCCGCTACTAATCTGCCGCACGCAGAACGATCTCATCTCCTGTTCTCCTCTAATCACAATCTGCAAAACCCCTTAACCTAAACCAAGACTGGTGGCAAAGAGCCTCTGCCGTAATTAAATCAGACCATGTGAATTCTGGATCAAGATTAAGAAAAAAATTAAAGCGTTTATTGTGTCGAAATTTCTTATGCCAATTTTCTGCTAGAAAAGGGGGTCCCGAAGGTCAAGGGTTTTGCAGCACAGACTTGGTGGTGTATTAGTTACAGGAATCCAGCCTGAAAATTGCAGCATGAATAAACACAATGGGATACCACGGATTACAAGAGACCACAGCTTTACCCGGCTCGTGGGAAAAGGGACACATGCACTTGGCTAGGGACAGCTGATCACTGTGACTGGAGCTGCCCATCCTGGCAGGCTCTCTCCTTGGAGAATTACCTCTGAGCTCCTACCTTCGGCTGCACTACCCGCCCTCTTGGTGTGACCCCCGTCATGTGCATGTGGAGGGTGTTCTCTGAGTCAGACGAAGCCTGGGGCTCAGGGTGGGGTGGAGGAAGCAATTTATTCCGCTCTGACTTCAGAGAACACCCATTCTTATACTGCAGGTCTCCTACCAATACATGGCAGAAAACTCACTACTGAAGATGATCCCAGAGGTATACAAACATCGAGAACCTTAGGGCATTCTTGGCTTGGACTAAACTCAGTGCCCAGATGCGATATGGGTTACTCATAAAAATAAAGCCTTGGTTTGCAAATTCCCTAGCTTCTTAGATGAGTTAACAAAGAGAAGAATTTTTTGCAGAGGTTTGCTTCGTGAACTGATTTGACAATTTATGTAGAAGACAAATAGGCGGAAATTGGTTTGTGTGATGCTGGAGACCGAGTGCAAGCCTCTGTGCTGAGGCCTACCTTCAGGGCCCCCCGCTAACTGTGGCTTTTGGGACAGGGTCTCAGGAAGTCACTAGGTTGCCCAGGCTAGGTTTGACCTCTGCTCCTCCACCCTCAGCTTTCCAGAGCACAACCTTTTTTAAAAAGGAAAAATGCAGTCTTATGTGGACTCATAAACGCTTCTGTTTACAAACAGTTGGCTTCAAAAACAAGTGTCAGGCAAAATGATGGCTTCTGTGGCACATTCTGCATCAGGTGACCAACACGACCACGACCATCTTCCCTGCACCATGCATGCATACCCATCCTCCCTCAAACCATAAACAAGTCAGTTTTTCATTAAAAACAAAACAACAACAACAAAAAAACTGTCCTCTGCTGTGGGATCTGCAAGGGGCTGATTGGGCTCTCCTCCTGTCCTGTGTCCCCAGCGGGGTCAGGGACACCTCACCAGCCGGCCTCGCAAGTTGTTGCAAAGGATGATAGAAGTCCCCTGGAAGCACAGGGCTTTCCGTCTTCTATTTTACACAAAAAGTTAAGGCACCACAGTCAGGAAGGAAAATCCCCTCCACATAGTGGAATATGCTCTAAAGCTGGGATAAGTTTAAGTATGAGGCAAGTTTAAGGGGCAGGCAGGGAGCTGGGCGGGCCTTGACAGTGCAGGGTGCGGGGTGCGGGGTGCGGGGCTGCGGGAATGCGCCGAGAGAACGCACCTTCAGAGCAGTAAGTTACTTGGCTACAAATGATGGAACACAGCAAAAACTTTTGGTCATTTCTCGAAGCTCATGTATCAATAAATCCCGGAAATTTTATGTTTTATGCATTTTTAATGTAAGAATGTGAGCACATGTAAGGCACATATTTGTGATACCTGAGTGATGCCAATAAGGCCAGAAATATAAAGGGGATGGCTGAATGGCGAGCCTTAGCATTTCCGTGCAGTCGCGTTTTGAGGGTCCCAGAGCCAAAGGGAAAGAAGGAAGGGATCACAGGCGAAGGAGCACAGAGGCTGCTTCCCGGGCAGCTAAGCCCGAAAGATGGGCAGGACCACCGCGGCAAGCAGAGAGCCAGCAGGCAGGGCTCGGGAGAAGCTCCGGGCCTTTGGTTGATGATGAGCGAGACGTTAGCAGCAAAGAGCGACAAACTTCTGCCTGTCTGGAAGGCAAGCTGCAAACACGTACCGAGGAGAACCAGAAATTTGCCTTCTGGAACCTTCACCTAAGGAAATGACCCGACTCCTAAGGCAACGCGTGCAAGGGGCAGTTTCCACACAGTTAAGAACGTGAGACTCACCACGCACCAGCAGACTGCGGTTTCCTAAATGGTAACGTGAGGCAACGCTCAGGAGCTTAGCGGGGAGCGACGGACCCCGGAGGCGCAGGTGGGGAAGAGTGCGGAGGACGCTGCCCACACAGCGTCTGCACTGTTTCCGGTGGAAGGCCACAGTCTTTACTTTCTTCTTTGCGGTCACCTGACTACTTGATTAAAATGACGCTCCTGAGTCGGTCGACAACAAAATCTATAGCACCTTTATTATTACATTCCTGGGAATACATTGAGATTGCTTAAGTGAAGGAAGCAGGTTACAGGATGGGGTCTGTAGTGTGAGCACAGGTCAGAGGTCAACGGAGAGAAAGAGAAGGAAGAGCTCTCTGGACACAGAGTTCTCTGTTACGTTTTTTGCCCGGTTTGCTCTCAAGTGCCTTTAACATTTTTTAGGGGGGGGGGGTGTGAAATCAATATTGGCTTGTGGCCAAAATGAGTGCTCTTTTTTATCTTAAAGGTCATTCATAACATGATACACAATTTCAAAACAAGACAATAGGAAATTAACAATGGCTATTATATTGGATATTGTTGTCCTCAACGTAATTGCTCAGATTTGGACTCTTTGAAGCCAAAATGCAGTAATGTGGAGACACCACCAGTAGCAGGTCCCCTGCTGTGGGATGGAAAGGGGCTGGCTGGGTTCTCCTCTCTGTCCTGTGTCCCCAGCAGGGTCACGGACGCCTCATCAGCCGGCCTCACAAGTGGTTGCAAAGAATGATAAAACACCTCTGGAAGTACAGTGCTTTCCATCTTCTTCTTTACACAAGTAACAATTCTGAAATTAATAACAACAAGCTTTCTGATTATATACTACTGCCGCCCTGGCCCTTTCTGGAATGCAGGCCAAATTCCCATTAGTCTAAATGGGAACCATCTTCAGAAAAGCTTGCAATTTTGGCACGGGTATCCCTTTTTAACATGCTCCTTCCTGGCTAAATGACTTTGCGAAAGAATTAATAATTGGCACCAGGTTTGGGGCCGGATGGGCGGGAGGGCTGGAAGCAGCCACAGTGGGACCCGCCATGCGAATGCTTGCTTAGCCCAGGATGGCAGCGTGTGCTGCGTGCCACGGTGCACCAGTGCCCAGGGTCCTGGGCTGGTCCTCTGACAGCCAAGAGTCCTTGTTGCCATGGATGGTGCCCACATGGGCACATCACCCTGGAGAGCTGGGCAGAATGGACATTGGTAGAGATTTGCCTACTCTGGACCCCACCGACACCAGCCGAGCATCTGAGGCAGGAATATGGCCCACGCCCCGGCACGCCCAGCCCAAGACACAGCCACCGTGTGATCTGGAGGAAAGCCAGAAAGGTGCTCTGCTCGGGGTCGTGGCGCAGCTGCCCCGGCCAGCTGAGCAGCAGGAACCAGCACCCCTGGGTGGCAGCCTTTCCCCAGCCCCGTCTGCTCTCAAGGCACAGAGGGTCACCAAGCCAAGCGTGCCCCTGGGCCTGCGTGCTGTTTGCCCTCAGCGCTTGAAGGAGGGGCTGAGGAAGGCGTGCTCTGCAGATGCCACCAAGGCAGGTGCTGCTGGATTTTGCGATCCCAGGCAGGGCTCTGCATCTGTGGATTCAACAAGCTGAGGGCTGAAGGTACTAAAAGAAGCTGGGCATGGTGGTGCACGCCTGCACTTGGGAGGCTGAAGCAGGAGGCTCGCCTCAGGTCAGGGCCAGCCTGGGCTGCAGAGTGAGACCCGCCTCAAAGAAGACAAGTAATAAATAATAAAAGGATGATGGGAATACACTGTGCATGTGCCCCACATGGGCACGTGCTTTTCTTTGTCTGTGTCACGACCGCCTAAATAATAAAGTGGAACCATTTATGTAGCACTGGCGTTTGGTGTCCAGAGGTGCTCCAAATGGAAATGACGTAGAGGTCAGTGGTGGGGTGTGGGAAGCCCTGAGTGAGGCACAAACAAAGCACACACACACTGCACAAGGGCTCGTCACCACAGGCTGGCCGGGCACCAGGGAACACCCCTAGTGGGCGCTGGAGCCACCACAACCCACAGAGGAGGCCACTGGAACAGAGAAGGGCTCCACTTCTATCCTCCAGGTGGAGCTGTGTGGGGGGGTTCCAGAGGAAACCAAGGGGCACCTGCAGGTTCCAGAGCTGCCATTGGGGACAGAGAGTACAAACAAATGAACTCCAGCTGCGAGAATGATCTTTGACATGGTAAGCAAAACAAAGGAAGGAGGCGGTGGGGGGCGGGGGAGAAGGACAGGGCAAGGGTCTCTTTGTTCCTATTCATGAAGAAGGGGTGCACCTGCCTTGCTCTACTACACTTGCTGAATTCGCATTTACCCTGGAGTAAGGGGGTGTCCTGAGTGCCTGTGTACAAAAGTGCAACGTCCAATCACCAGTGACCAAAAGGTGGTCAGCAATCTCCATCCCAATTTCAGCAGAGCAAGCACGTTTCTCAGGGCTCAAGGATGCCAGTAAGCCGTGTGTGCGATAGCTACATCTTCACTTCCTCAGCTGTCTTCCTGATTGTGTGTAAAAGGGACTAGACTTACGTTTTTAACACGCACCTCTTCCGGTTGGGCTTGTGGCGGGGCCAGTTCCTCCCACCCAGTCCTGAGCACCTGCTCTGTGAGGCCGGGTGCCCAAGGCTGGGACCCGGGAGGCCAAAGCAGGCTGGGCCTTGCCCAGGAGTGGACTTCGGTGCATCCTGCACAGGCTGATGTCACTGGCACTCTGCTTTCTGGTGCCTCTGTCCCATGCGCCCTGTGGTCTGTCTCCAAGAAGCCTACTGAGCTCCCGACATCAGCAACACCAGCCTTCCCTGATGTCCTCCCCGTGTTCCTAGCAGAGCAGGGCTCGGCCTGTGGCACAGGGCAGGTTGTGAGGACCCTGTGAGCAGAGGGCCAGGCCTCGCTAGGGCCTGCTGCAGGTGCCACAAGCTGTGGACCCTGGCAGAGGCTCGGCTCCCGCGAGCCCCATCAAGCGCCCCCAGCACGTGTTCTCCAAAGCCCCCTCCAAGCACACAACCAGCCAATCACAGGGAGGTGGCACACTGTCCCCCAGGAGCCAACCCATCAGGACTAGTGGGCATTTTCGACCAACTAATGTCCCAGCACAGCTCCACAGCTCTGTGCTTCCCTCCTTTGGGTGACAAGGGTCTCAGCATGTGGGGGTGGAGGACGTGGGCCACTGACTTCTCTCAGGGCTTTAAGAAAATGAACTAGCTTTTCTTGTGGCACTTCGTTTTGGTGACTTTAGCTTTCATTTTCAATTTTTCATACCCACTGTGCTAGAACAAAGTCCCTATTCCCAAGTGAAAATGATTTCTATACAGTGGAAGTTCTAGATGATTCCTTCTTTAAAAACAATCAGGCTAGGTGTGGTGGCGCACAGGTGCAACTTCAGTGCTCCGGGAGGCCAAGGCAGGAGGATGGCCGTGTCCAGCCCAGCCTGGGCCACACAGTGACTGAGCTGAACTCTGTCCCAAAATAAGAAATAATAGAAGAAAGGGTGGGGGGTACAGCTTGGGCCCTGGGCTCCGTGCACAGTACCACACTCAAAAGACCCCCAAACCAAAACTAGGGCAATCATGTCAGAATATACACTTCTTCATGCTTCCTTTTACATGCTTTTAAAATAATGTCCAACGCGGAGCCACCGATGGAAAACATGCTGATCAAAAGGAACCGGGCCACAGGCAGCCCTTCCATGCTGGAAGTTCCTGCTCTGTCCCGATCTTGATCATCTCAGCAGCAGCCTAGGCTGTACCCACTGTGAGACCTGGCATCTTAAACAAGGCTGTGCCAAGCATTTATTTTACCAAACAAGAACTTGAGAAATAAAAAGTGCCGATACCCAGTTGTGACCAGGTTATCTCCTGAAAGGTGGGACACTATACACAGTGCAGGAGCCCCTGGGCGGGCAGACAGAGGCTCGTATTGAACCACCTGAAGTTGACAGAAGCCGTGGGCTGGTGACCACGTGTGCCCGCGGCCCTGCCAGCGTGCTACTGCACTCTTCCTTCCCGTCCTGCCACCCACAGAGCCAGGCGCACCCTGCGCTCCCTGTGTCCAGCCGGCCCTGCTGTGCTCCCCGAGTCCCCACGTACCACAGAGCACCCACTCCAGCACAGGTCTGGGCCCAGGGCTCCATGGTAGTGGAGTGGATCATATCAGCAGATTCTACCTAGAAAGAGTTAAGCCACGGCCTTAGCAGTTTGCTTAGTTTAAAAATAAATAAATAAAAGATAGCTTTGTTTTTTAAAATGTATCTGGTACAGGGTCTCATTATTCAGCTTGGATTGTAGGGATTCTCCTGTTTCAGCCTCCCCAGTGCTAGAATTACAGGAATGCACTACCACATCTGGTCTCCATGGTTGGCTCAGTGTACCCAGGTGTGGGGCGAGTGTGGCATGTGGTGCTGAGGATCAAACCTCAGTCCCTGAGCTCGCCTAAGCAGGCACTTAGCCCGCTGAGCTATCTCACCAGCCCTTTTTTGTTGCTTTCTGAGACAGGTCTTACCATGTAGCTCAGGTTGGCCTTGAACTCACTATGTAGTCCAGGCCGGCTGAGAACTCATGGCAATCCTCCCACCTGAGCCTCCTGGGTGTTCCACCATGCCAGGGAGGTGGCATTTATCGGGCATAAATGCAGGTGTGTGGCTACCTACCCATGTGACCACAGCGTGCTTTCTAAAGGAGGCGCAGCTGTGGCACGCCTTACTAAATGGGGCTCTTTAAATTGGATCAGTTCTGGAGGTGACAGCTTCACCCTGCTATTAAAAGAGGAGTCGAGGCTGCACAGAGCGCAGATAGCACGGCCGTCTGAGCCCTGGTGCTCGAATGCCCTGCCCAGAAACAGAATAGCAGCTACGGTTACAGACCTCGTGGTCTTTCATAGATAGCCCAGTTATGGAAACAGAATTGCCTGTCCTTATTGCTTTCACAGAAGGCCCATCACACCCCAGTGTTTCCGAGGCTCCAGGCACCGGGGGCTCCCCTCTGCAGACACCCTCCCCTGGAGGGGACGCGGAGGCCTGGCCAGGCGGCCCTGCTGGAGCCGGGGTCTGGCTGCGGCCTGGCCTTCTCTCTCTCTCTCTTCCTGGCCGAGCCCAGCCCATGCCAGCCGCCCAAGCCACGCACAGCTCAGTGGCGGTGGTGGTGCTATGACCGCGGGACCCCCTCTAAGTCTGCATCTGTAGGACTGGGCTGGGAGGCCCAAATCCGGTCCATGCCTCTTGGACTCTCTTCACGCATCCCTTGCAGTAGTGGCCCCGAGCAGTCGGGGGCCCTACACCTGTTCCCAGGGGAGCCTAAGCAGGGAGGGCCCAGCCGCCCCATTGCTGTGGGCACTACACCTGGATGGTGCTGTCACGCCTGCTTCTCTCAGGGCCTGCTTGTTCCTGCCCAGAGATGCTGGCCCTGGCCCTACTAGGTGAGTCTGGGTCAGCACAGCTGCAGTGCAGAGCAGGCCAAGGAGGAGGGCAGGGCGAGGGAGGGCGGGCCTCCTAGCTTGCAGCTCTTCCTTCACGTGCGGGTCTCTTCTGTTCCCTTCGGTGTCTTGGCCTCCTCTGCTCTTCCCAGTGCTTGGGCTTCATTCTTGATGACTCACCTTCAGATCTGCACAGGTTGCTGTGCTCACTGGATGGCCACGCTCCGCTCCGCTCCTCGGGGAGCTGGTACCCTCAGGCACACTCTGCTTTCTCCACCCTGCCCTCCCCATCTCTCAGCCCCCCCTCTATCTCTCTCTGTCTCTCTCTCTCTCTCTCTCTCTCTCTCTCTCTCTCTCTCTGCTAGGAGGCAGCCTGTGTCAGCTCTTTAACCTAAAGCTACCCAGCACCTGTCCTCATGACTGCTACGGGGGCTGGATGTCTAGGAGCTCAGCCCCACGCTGCATACACGGGGCCACCCGGCCTTGGTGATGCAGATGCTTTGCAGCTCTGGGTCTGGAGACGGGCTCGTGAAATCTCTAGCCTTTGCTCCACGGTTCACGCCAGCGCTGGGAGCTGCAATAGGCGCGTCTTCCTCAGGCTGTCGTAGGACAGTTGAGCCCGCTCCGACTGCGGTAGGAAGTGAGCTCGCATGTGCTTCGTGGGTGCAAAGGCAGGGGCACACATTTCAGCCTCCCCAGCCAGAGCAGCTCCCAGCCAGTCTCCCTCTTCTGGTCTCTGAGGCAGCGGCCCAACGGCTGGAGCCCCAGCAGTCTCGGCTGCCTGGGAGGGCAGGAGGGCCAGGGACCAGGACACGGGAAGCGTCTCGGTCCTGTCAATCCACAGCTCCTGCCCCACGCCTTGAAAACTGCTGCAGAAGACCCCCCGATTGCTAGCACTCGCTGCCGCTGTCAGAAAACGATATGAATTAACTTAATTTGCAATCACACAAGCCCTTAACTCTCCAAATAACCCCAGGAGTGAGTGGGTTTTCACACCACGGCCGTGGCGTGCTCAGAGAGGGGGAGGGCACGGCTGCGGGCCCTGGGCAGGCACTGGGGTGAGGGCACTGCTGAGGATGGTTTTCTTTCTCAGCTACTCTCTAACCTGTCTCCGTGGAAATTACTTGACAAATGCCATGGCTTAGCAACTTCCTGTCGCAGAGAAGAACCTGAACCAGAAGTCATCAGTCACACAGCTGAGGGGGCGGGGCTCGGCCTTGAGAAATGTGGCTGCATCCGGACACCCTCCCATCACACTGTCCCTTCTACGGCGTCCGCCCTGCCCACGGCTGCCCATTTGGCGCCAGGGGCCCAGCCCTCTCACCCTGCCCTCCCTGCTCCCAGCTTGCAGCTCCCAGCCCCAAGCTACTGTCCTGTGTGGCCCTGCATCCTTCAGTGCCCCTCCCTACATTTGCTACCTACTCCTCTGTCACCAAACCAAAGGTGGAAGAGGTTCTTTAAGGTTTTTGTGCACATTTTCTTACCAGTCCCTACTGGCCCAATGCGACAACCACCTGCATGGTAGGTGTGTGTGTGTGTGTGTGTGTGTGTGTGTGTGTGTGTGTGTGTGTGAGGGGGAGTCTGTGCTTCCACATTCACTCTGTCTGGCATCTCGGGGCTCCCAGGGATCCCAAGCCACCCCTTCCTGTCCCACAGCATAGCCCCAAGCACTGCCAGCTCTGCCAGCTCAGAGGCCTCCGCCCTGTCCCCTCCGTGCATCGCCCTGGCCTCTCCGGCTCCCTTGCCTTCGTCCAGCAGTTGCTGGTCAACTTCCCCATGCCATTTCTTGTTACTTTCGATTTTACTTTCATTACAAAATCTAACTGGCCCATGGAGCCTGCTGAGACCTCGGAGACAGGAAGATTGCACCAGGAAATCAGATGGGCAGCAGTCATCCTGTTCTTTACAGAAATTCTCTTCCTGGTAACCTGGATTGAACTCAGATGGTGACTTCAAAACAGAAGGGTTAGCATTGTTCATTTGCGGTTCAGAGGCAAAACGTAAAATCATTCCCCCCCCCCCCCCCGCTCTGGGAGAGCATCGCCGAGAGTCGAAGCTAAGACGAAACCTCTGACGGCTGCTGTCTGCTGCTGTTCGGAGTCTGCTTGTACCTCCACTGCTGGGGCAACTAGCACAAGCCTGACAGTTTGAAATATCCGAAGCACAGAGGACTTTCCTCACAAAAGCTGTATGTTGTCAACTCTCAAAACTTCCATGCCCAAGTGAATCAGAATCCCTTGAACTGGGGGACTGGGAGCAGTTTGGAAAGATAGGCCTTGAAATAGATGCCGCGTCAATGCTGCCCTTGCCCGACGCGGCAGCCCTGTGGGGGAGTGGGACAGGGAGACCCCTGACCCCTGTCCCCAGCTAGAACGGCCTCTGCGCCGAAAGCTTTATAATCTGCTTATATAATTTGTTTTCTCCTAAAATTTGACAGGATACACAAGACCCAGTTGTCCCAGGCCAAGATTGTTTTAAAAACATTGGGGAGGAATAAATAAAGAAAGATTAACATATTGTGAAATGCGAGTCAGAAGCTCCCTGCCGCAGCTTTTCAGCGGTCTGAACACTCCCATACTTAGATAAATCTTGGTCCCGAAGTGAAATCTTAGAAAGATCTCGCTTCTCCACTGGTAACTGCTGAGTAAACACAGCGCGGGGCTCCCAGCACCCCCAGCCTTCTGGCACCCACGGTGGCATCTGCCTGTGTAGACACCACGGAGAACAGGCCAAGGTGTTGGCTCCCCTTGTCTGACCTGGTGCCGCAGCCTCCTGCCTGTTCTCTTTGGCACTCAAGCATTTTAACTAGTTGGCCAGAAAGTCACAGGCATCCTCCTTCAGCACAAGCGTAGCTCCCCAGAAATTTGCTGGGCTTCCCAAAAGTAATGTTAGTGTGGGGAGAAAACATTAAGGAACAACTGGGATGGGCAAGGTGGCACATGCCTGCCGCCTCGGTGCTCTGGAGATGGCCAGGAGATGGCAAGTTCACGACCAGCCTGGGCAACTTGACAACCTAGTGAGATCCTGTGCCACAATAGAAAGTCAAAAGAGGGCTTGGGGTGCAGCTCAGGGTGAAAGCTCGGGGTTCAGTTCCCAGTGCCAGCAAGAAAAAAAGGAGGGTGCCAGGAGCTCACTAATGGAGCTGGGTCCCACGGCTCATCGTGGGTCGCCAGAGGCCCCCTTTGCTCACCTGTACAGTGTGGCGCTTGGCTGGCTACTCCTTGTTCCTATGAGCGCGGCTCTGTTGCCTTAGTGGGAAGCCTTGGCTTTCAGGCTGGCTCAGCCTCCCTCAGAATGTCATCCCTGTGGGTTCACAGAGCCGCCCATGGCCTCCTGCCCAGGGCAGGCTTCTCTCCTTCCCTGGGACTCCCAGCTTTCCAGAGCCTGCCGCGGGCACCCCACTATTGACCTGCCCGCTACGCCTCCTCCTGCTAGCACCTCATGCTCCTTTCCACCTCTGTGAGTGATTGCAGTGTGAAGTCCTGATGGGCTTGCAACAGCCAGTAGAAATGCCAAAACGACACCCACGATCTGGGGGCAGATTTACTTACAACAATGGGCACCGATCTGGGTCACTCCCAGAATATCAGGCCCAGATCTCCAGTGGTCTAGGGCTTCCATAGGACAGCGAGTGGGAAGTGCCGAGGCAGAACGGCTTGCCGGCTGGGGACTGGTTTATCCATCATGCATCACAGCGACCATCCGGTTCCAGCAGGCAGAACTGGTCCAGGAACTATTGCCTGAGCAACTAAGAAGCTGAAATGCGCTGTTACCCAAGCAGAGGCCCCACCGCCTTCGTGGCCCAGGCTGGGGGCCCGAAGCTGGAGTGGCTGGTGCAGCTCTGAAGCACAGCCAGCAATGCAATGCAGTCGGCCTTACACCTTAGGGCCGAGCCAGCTCCAGGCTGGACTAAGGTCCACGCTTGCAGCTCCCAAACAACTTGACAGCCACTAACAGCCCATGTGTGCACTTGGGAGCTGGCCTGCGGGAGTGGGCGTCCTGACCAACCCCCTGCCAACCCCCTCATTCTCCTGCAGACAGACAGAGCCAGAGAGGCCTCCAAGGCCTGCTTGTGTGAGGCCTGGGCCCCAGGAAGAGCAGGCAGCATGGCGGAAGGGGCGCTGTCCCTGCTCGCGTCTCCCTCACAGCGTCTCTGCTCTTCCCCGCATCGCCCCTTCCTCCCTGAGTCCCATGCCCAGGACCAGGCAGGATCTCTCAGTGCTTCAAGCCCATAGGTCTCTAATTCTCAGTACTCTGATCTCTAAACCATAATGAAATTCCGCTCTGTCCAGAACAGCTGAGGAAGGGTTTCCCATACCCAGGACAAATGGAAAAGCATCCTCCCTTCAGTCTGAAAGGCCTAAACCGGGGCAGGGTGGAGCTGTATGACTGCTGAGGCTGCACGGGCCTGCGCAACGCTCCGTTCCCTGGAGGCGGCAGCTGGGAGCGCTATCCGGATGAAGTCGGGATCGACACGTGTCACATCTCGAGGACTTGACTTTACAGGGACAAAAAGACCAACGCATTCCCTTACCAGAAGCACTCAGCAGTTTTGCACCGTAAATCAGTGTTTGAAACCAAGACATCCTAGCTATTATCCTCTCCTGTTACAAGGGCGACCACACAGTGCAGAGAGGCTAGCGTGCGTGTCGCCGGGCCAGGCCGACCTGTGGGAACGGGGCCGCAGGGATGGCGCCGGTCTGCTTCAGCTCCTAAGTGCATTGGCATCCAGGACCTGCCGCCACCCAGGTTCGGGTTCCTACTGCTGTGGCTGCTCACTTGGCCTCCCCACTCTCTGCTCTCCTACCCTTTCGTAAGCAGAATGCTAGGATTTGGAGAAAATTAAGGAGGTTGTGGCACTGAGTGAGCAAACTCGAGGGTATGGGTGATGTGTTGACCACACAAGCTCACTGGAAACAGCGCCAGGCCGCACCAGGCAGCTCCCTGCATGTCTGAGGCCCGCGCACGCGCAGCTACTGGCCTCTGGGAAGCAGAGCGTCACTCGAGTGAAGCCCCTTGACGACAGCTTCCGCACAGCCAGGAAATGTGCCATCAGGAGACCCTGGGAAGCTGCCACACCACAAGGCCACGGGAGTCCTAGGGGAAAACGCCAAGGAAAGTAAGGCAGGAGTCTGCTGGCCCCGAGGGACCGTGGCAGAGCTGGCGCTGTGTCCCCATGGGGCCACATGCAGCTCAGCAGCACACAGGTCCCTCCCAGGCAGAACCACTTCACCACCAGAGATCTCGCTCTCTCTCATACAACAGCAGGCAACCTGGAGGTAAGCACATTCATTCAAAACGCCCTCCCCCAGCCGTCTCCAGGCTGCTTGCCCTAACCAGTAATTTAGAAACAATGAGAACTCTTCCCAGGAGGAGCCCAGCGCACAGCCTCTGATTCTCATCAGGCCCTCGGCCCAGCCCACTGGCCATCGCCATCAACAGCAGAAGGAGCTTGTGACCTCAGGGGCGGTGCCTTAGCTCTGCCCTCTGGGCGGTGTCCATCCATGAAGAGCTTTCCTAGCCAAAGAAATCAGGAGCCTCAGAAATCAGGGCCTTAAAGGAGAAGGCTGAGCTGAATTCTGGGGAGCTGCATGACCTGGGTGCACCGTCTTGCTGTCCCCTCCCTCCCTGGGGAGGCCTGGCCAGAGTTGTGGTAGCTTCTTCACACTCCTCTTCTAACTCAGAGGTGATGGGGAGGTAGCCAGAAGGCTAACACTAACTGGTGCCGGGAAGAATCTGGACGGAGGATGCTTCTCACAGCCTGTGGGCTGCTAGCCAGAAGGAGGCAGCGGTGTGGGGAGAAGGCACCTAGCATGTGCCCTCTGCCAGCCAGCACTGAGAGGACAGAGGGCTCAGCTCCCCCTTGATCATGGGCCTGGAATCCCAGCCTGTGGAAGGGTGAAGCAGGACAGGAGGGCAGGGGCAGCAGTTTGGGGATGGCTAAGCTATGTGGTGATCTCAGAGCTGGCCTGCACTACATCACAGAAGCCTGTCTCAAACAAACAGAACAACAGAGAAATAATGCTATCCCCTGAATGTGTAGGTGCTGCTACCCCGGGGCCTCCTATCCTGAGGATTTTAATTCGTGAAGATATTTGCAGTGCTTCCGCACACCTTGTTTTAGAAAAGTTATAAAAGTTGATCCTAGCAGTGCTGGGACCCTGGGGTGACCAGGCCCCCATGCCCGGCCATTCCGGGAGGTCCTGTAGGCTCCCTCCCCCCAGGCAGCAGCAACAGCTAGCCAAGGAGGTCTCCACTGCAATTGCGGAGCGGGAGGAAGAAACGGTCCATAAAGAGCCTTTTTCTAAATGTTAACTAAAAGTACCTTGTCTCTGCTACTGCCCTAACTACTGCACTGATTCTGGTACCAAAGTCATGCTGTTAAGGAAATAGCTGATTTAAACAAAGCAGGAGTATTTTTAGAACAATAAAAAAAAAGACCATTCAGGATATCTAATTATGCAAACTGTGAACTGGAAGACGCTCGTCTTGCATTAGCTGAGACTTGACTCCGGTTCTAATTCGCTCTTTTTTCACAGCAGAACGCAGCTCCTTTTTGTCGCTTTGCAGCCTTCGCGTGGCGCGGCGCTTCTACCAGGCGTGGCGCGGGTCACCGCAAAGTGTTTTCTGTTGCTGCACAGACCGCGGTGAGGGAGCGCGGGATAATGTATTGTAATGCAGATTGCGGCGGCGCGCTGCTGTGCGATTCACAGATATGATTGCATCTAATTTCAGAAATAAGTGGAACCGTCTGCTCTTTTGTGGTAGCTGAAAAGCGGTTCGACAGCATTCGGGGACGGCTGCCTCTGCCCCGAGGAGAGTGGCGCCCATGTCAGGGCGGCAGCTCCTTACCACCCCCAGGCTCAGCGCCCCTGCTCCTGGGAGGGTCTCGCTTCTTTTCTTTTGCCCCCCAAAATGATGTGTTCTGATATTTGGGGGAGTGCGTATGTCTGTCCTGCTGAATTTTCTCACCTCTTCCCTGTGGAAGGACATTGGCGTTCCGTGTCCCTCTCTGTCCACGCCTTCTGTGACAGCGCTGCCCTTGCTCTTGGCAGACCTTGGCGCCTGAGAACGACTCATGCCAAGGCTGGGTGCTTTCCGAGGTCTTTGCCACTGGCACAGAGCTGCACTTCTGACCCGTCAGGGTCAGACAATGTGTTGTTCATGTAACCTGCTGCTGCTCGATCTCCCTTGCTGGGGAGGAGCCCCAAGGCAGGAGGGCCACGCTTCCCCTTGCCGCCCTGAACACAAAAACTCCCCCTGCTTTGTGGAACCAGACCCCCACTTTCCCCCCACTTAGGTGCTTTCTGCAGCATTCGTGTTCGTGTTCTGCTGCTGCAGCTTGGGCGTGCGTATCTCTACAGAAGACCACAGAAGCAAGTTAACTATGCTTTTCATTCCACCAAGAAATTAAGAGTAGGTAACACCCAGAGGGCCGTAAGCCGAGGTCCAGCATAGAGCTCCGCAGTGGGTAGGCAACCAGGTTGCTCTAAGCATTTCGGAGACCAAAGCGAGCCCAGGCCCTGCTCCTTGCTCCTTGCTTATTGGGCCCGGGGAACCCTGCCAAGCTGCAGATTGGTCTTAAACAGGGACACAGAGTCCAGGGGAAGCAGTGAGCGCCAGCCCTCCCCATGGCTGTCACCCCTTTCTGTAGCTGAACCCAAGTCCCCCTGGAGGTACCACTGGGGCAGCCTTGGTGTGGGCCACAGCAGAATCTGTGCACTCCCACAGAGTCAGCCCCTGAGTTACTCAGTCTCCTGCCCAAGCTCCTGAAGTTTTCCTGAGTCTGGCCTTTACGGTTTATCCCAGTGGAATGTCCCTGGGTGGCTTGGAGTACAAGACATTCTGATTCACGTAAAAAGCACTTCTCTTTATGAAAGACGTGCTTGTCCATGCCGTGGACTCTGCAGTCCTGCAGTGTCTGGGTCCCGTGCACCACTGTGCTCATAGATCTTCATGGCTAAGGCCAGAAGGCAGAAGCTGGGAGGACCTGTCACAGGAGCCTTGTCCCCAGCACAGTGACATGCCAGAGAGGGCGGGAAACCTGCATTAGCCAGTGACGGCTATGGTCCTGTGGGATGAGACTCCAAGGGGAAGAAAGCGCAGACTTCTCAGAAGGCTCAAGACTTGGTCCCTTCTGTGACGTCACAGTTCTATCCCCTATAGGCCCACCTTCCACAACAAGTGATGTAATACTCCAGCATAGACTTGGTCAAGCTGACTCCTCCTCCTGCACTCCCTAAAAGATGTGCTTGCCTAGGGCCAGTGAGACAGCTCAGCGGACTATGCACCTGCTTAGGCAAGATTAGGCAAGAGCAGGGACCAAGGTTTGATCCCCAGCACAGCAGGCCATGCCAGCCCCCTCCCACCCCCGGGCATGCTAAGCAGCCCACCGCGACCAGGCAGAGTGGCACATGTCTGTAATCCCAGCACTGGGGAGGCTGGGGCAAGAGGATCACTACGAGTCCAAGGTGTGTAGTGAGACCCTGTACCAAATACATTAAAAAAAAATGCGCTTGCATCCCTGGGTGAGGAGAATTTCCACTCCTCCACATGTGTCTGGGAAGACAGGTACATGCTGTGACCTAGCAGCCATGTGAGTCTTCTTATTTGATTATTAAACTTGGGATTGCATTTATTTCATCAAAGAGCAAAGCAGTCTTGTCCCTGCACACCTTGAGCATGGCACACACTTGCTGTGTAGCCCGACACAGTGCCGCCTCACCCAGTGCCACTGTCCACAAACGCACGGGCCTGCATACGAACTAGTTAGGAGGCATTTGCTCCTAGTCTAAGTACTGGCCAAGACTTCACAGGAAAGCTCTGCCCCCGAGGAGGACCTAGAGCGGCCGTGGCTCCCACCAGCGCCTTACCTCTACCGTGGCCTGGATCCGCCCAGCGTGGGTGAGTGGTGATGTAGCAGGACGGGACCCCTTCGCAGGCTATCGTGAGCTCTGTGCTTCCTGCAGACCCAAGAAGACACAGGTGGTGCTGCCCACTCTGTGCTGGGGTCAAGTGCGCAGTCCCAGAAACGCCACTGCTGGCCCTGGCATTGCCTCCCAGTGTGGTCCTCTAGGGGACCTTGGGTCATGCCTGCTCCTGTAGAGGCACCTGCGTCCCATGGCAGAGCGAGGTCATGGAGCTTCTCAGCACGCACTGAAAAGATTTCCACGCCGCAAGGATGCTTGCAAGGCGACTCGGGGGGCTAGGGCACCTGAGGCCAGGCAATCCTTAGAGGTGGGGTGGCCGATGTCCTCAGGCAGAGCTGGGCTGTGCTTCAGTCACCACTGGTCAGAAGCACCACCAGGGGACCTGGGAACAACTCAAGAAAGAGTAGGCAGTGCCCAGGATGTCTCTTGCCTGGTGTGAGCCAGGCCCACAGTGCCTGCCTTAGAGCCTGCGAGTCGAGTGTGACAGCAGCTTTCCCCTCCACGGGCTCCGCCACAGCTCTGCCTGGAAGATCTGCAGCCGCGGACAGCGCTATTGCTGCACATACCTTTCAAGCCGATGCGCCTGTCTCTTCCAGTGCCTGGTGCAGACCGCATGCCGGTGTCACTTAGGGAAAGGGGTGATGATTCCCTGTCAATGAGTTCAAGTCCCAAATGGGCAATTACCAGACTCTTCTGGAAACTCCTGCCCCCCCCCTCCCAGCCCTTTGGAGCATTAGATTCCGAGTCTTGGGACCGTGCCTGGCAGCGAGGGTGCCCGCATACGGGAAAGGCTGTGGAAATTACATTACATGAGTTAAACCACCGGAAGTGAGGTGGCTTTCTGACAGGATCCTGCTGGGATATTTTTCATCACTTTTTCAATATTTTTTTTTTCTTTCTGTCATTTAAATAGATCCTTGGAAACTTGAAACTTAAATCTGTTTCCTTACACAGAGCTGTGCTCTCAGCGTGCGCACACATAAAACTGCTTTGTTATTTTAGGACTGCTCATGGGCTGGTGGCACTGACTTTTTTTTTTTTTTTTTAATCAAAAAAACACATTAGGGCTTTCTCTCCACATATTTCCCCCACACATACTGCAGCACACAATGCTAAATTAAAGCCACGTAGGCAAAGCACAGAGGCACCCTTCCTGGCCATGAGGGCCCAAGGAGGACAGGCAGTCGCCCCTTCCCGCCCACCACCTACGACCTTCAGCGCGTTCTTGTTTCTCTCTCTCTCTCTCTCTCTCTCTCTCTCTCTCTCTCTCTCTCTCTCTCTCTCTTGGCCTTCCTCTTCCTTTCAGTTTTCTTTTCCTCACTTTCTTTCCTTCTTCCTTCCCTCCCTCCTCCCTCGCTCCCTTTTTCCTGGTGCTTCCTAGAGGGTTAGTCCTGCAAGCCAACATATCAAGAACAATTCTGTTAAGTGTGTGCCTTGGGGAATGTTTACAGCTGGAGCTCGCGGTGCACGCCGTCTTCACACTCTGTACATGAGAAGCCCAGCATGGAAATCTGATTTTCATAATGATTCGGATTCACATGCATTGTTGGTGAAAGGCTACGAAAGTATGCTTTGCATTAGCTCAGCTAACTTTGTATTCGATTTTTTAAAACTTTAATTGTATTTCCCATTGTTTCTATTGCGTTCTCATAACACAATTTGCGTTCCCTCTGGTAGCTAAAATTACACCTGTAACTGTCCAAAACTATTAGTAACGTCAGTTGAGCCTGTGGGATAAAGTATCTGTCTTGTATTTCAGACAGATTATGTTCCAACACCAATGTGGTCAGATTTTTATTAAAAATTCTTCATATTTCTTTTCTCTCTGTGCCAAACAGATCGCTGCGTTTTCAACACTTAATCATCTTCATCGTCTAAAAATATTTCCACATTAAACAAAAATATTTAAACTTCCTTTTGATGCAGCAAAACTTAGAACGCCGCACCAGGTCTGGTTTTCATAAAGTCGTGCAGCAGGGCGGGGCGGCGCGCAGCGAGCAGCCGCGTCGCACCGAGGGCCCGGGCAGCGGGAGGGCGCGACGCCGAGAAGGCGTGGCCGCCGCTGAGGACGCAGGTCGGCCACCGCGCAGGGCACGTGGCCTCCCTCTTGGATGGCGTCTTCGGAGGGCGTGGCTTCCCTGACGCCCCGCGCCTCCGCGCTCGTGTAGGAGGAGGGAAGCCCGCACCCCACTCCCTCGCGTAGCGCTGCTCCTGTGCCCATTCAGCCAAGAACCCAGAAACTCCCAGCAGCACAGGTTGCAGCGGGAGACGCAGCCAGCCAGCGGGGTTCACCATCTCCAGCAGCAGCAGGAAGCCCGGCAGGGGGCACAAAGGAAGGGGTGACACGTGACACGGGGCCAGCAGGGGCAGTCCTGCAACCTGAGCAGAAGGGGTTGGCACGGGAGTGCTGAGCCGCGCGCGGCCGGGCCGTGGCACCTGAGCCACGGCCAGGTATGAAGTGGCCCGACAGAGCTGAGCATGGGAAATGAGGGTCACCGGAGGCCAGCGGGGGCCAGCAGGGCGTCGGGGGCCAGGGCCGGGCTGTGTCTTCTTCTGGCCCACATGTCCGGGAGAGATGGCGGAGCGTTCTGGCGCGCAGTGGTGTTGAGGGCGCAGCTGAGACCAGGAGAGAGGGCGCGTCCCACCGAGCAGTCCGTGCGGGCTTAGGGGCTTGGGCCCAGCCTGCAGGACGTGCGTGGCCTGAGGCCTCTCCCTGTCCCCGCCCACTGGCCGCGCTGACCCTGTTGGGCTCCATCAGGCCCCACCAGCCGCCCTCCTGCGCCTGTGTGCTGCGGCCCACCTGTTCCCACCGCAGGACTTGCCCCAGGCCTCCTGTGGCCGGCCCGGCCCGGGCTGCCGTGTTCTCTCTGCAGTTGCTGTGTGCGCCCTGGGCCAAGCCACCCAGCGGGCTGTGATTTGGGTTCCTCAGCGCTAAAGCAGGGACGATAAGCCAGGTCCTTCCAGGTCGGGATGGCAGTGGGGGAACAAGCAGGGGACACAAGCCCAGGGCCCGGCTGGCACCTGCCATCCTCATGCCAGCCCCTCCATGAACACAGCCAGGCAGCGGGGGCTGAGTGGGGGACCCCGGGGTGTTTGTGCTCCAGCCCCAGCGCCAGTCACTTCCTATCAGAAGGGGGCTCGTGTGCAGGGTGTCCTCTGTGGGAGGAGGCCCCATCCCCCAGTGGCCCCTGAAACTCCACGGGTCCTTTTCAGAAGGCGATGGGAGCATGTGACAGCCCCCTGGTCAGGCAGGGCAGTCTCACTGACTCCATCAAGAGCGCCCCAAGCCTCATGGGAAGCAAGCATACCGGGGCCACGTCAGCTCCCAGCGCGTGGCCTCCTGGCCTGGCAGTGGTCGGCAAGGTGTAGAAACGCACATGGGACGCAGGGACTTAGGCCCCTCATGAAAGCTCCAAAGCAGGGACAACTGTAGGCACCAGTGGGCCCTCGTTCCCCAAGGCCCTGGGGTCTCTCGGGTCCCCGCTTGCTCATGCACACACAGAGTTCTCCCTAGCAACATTTACAGCCCAGAGCTGGATTGAGCAGGTCCATGAGTCAGTCAGGGTACAGACAGGCACCCCTCCTTCCCTTGGCACCCTGAGAAAGTACTGGCCAGCCCCAGCACCTGGTGGTTTGTAGCACAGGTGGCCTCCCGCCCTGGAGATCTGGCCTCTCTTCTCGGGGAGGGAGGGCTCCCAGCCCTTCAGTGTTCGCTCCACCAGAATCCCCGTTGCAGCAGACACCATGGGAGGTCCTGCGGGGGGGCGCGGGGGGCGCGGGAGGGCAGCAAACCCAGAGATCCGCATCCATGCTGCAAGTCCCAGTCCAAAGGGCCGCACAGTCCCTCGCACGACTGTCCCGGTCCCAGTGCAGGGTGCTGCCTCTGCCCCTGCGCAGGCACAGTTCCAGCGGGGTGCATGGCTGGCCAGCTGGCAGGTCCTGGTGCTCATGGGTCCCTCCCCCCCTCCCCCTCTCTTCTTCCCTCAGAGGACCCTTGTACTTCTCAGTGTCACTGATGTCACCCAAGTTGCTGGGACTCCTGATAGAGTAGGAGTGAAAGAGGTGGGACTGCAGAAGCCGTCAGGAGACTGTGAGGGAGGCCGTGGGGGCTGCTGGAAGCTGCTGCCCCCCCCCCTTGTCTTGCTGGCTTTCCTGGTGAGCTTGGCTGTTCTCGTCGGGGGGAGGGGAGGAGCTTGGGACCTCGTCACTGGGAAGGGCTACGGCTCCCTTTGGGGGAGCTCCGGTGCTCACATTGAGCATGGCTTCCGGGCTCCAGAGTGGAAGACGGTGCACTGCTCGGTCCCAGAGAAGCCCGTCACTTCCTGTTGGCTTTCCTGATGGGAGCTCAGCCCTCCTTATCCCTGGAGGAGCTCAATATATCTCGCTGCTGCTGAGCATGGCTGTGGCGCTTTCAGAGGAGGTCTGGCTTGCACCTTGAGTGTCACTTCCTAGCTCTGGTTCAGAGTCCTCAGACTGCTGGCACAGATCCTTGGGTCCTCCGTGAAACATCGCCGTGGACTCTAGGCCACCAGCTGGACTGGCAGGAGGCTCTGCTGCGGGCTCCAGGTCTCCAGCAGGGGTCATGCAGGACACTGGGGTCCACGCCTCCAGCTGGAGTCTTTGGTCTTTAGCGTGTGGACAGATTTCCTGCACTCTTCACATCTGATTCTTTGGGCGATTCATCATGAAATGATCTTATAAAGTGTGCCGCGTATCACATTTTTCCTCTTGCAAAGACCCCAAACTGCAACACCAGAGTTCCCCAAGAAAGGACTAGTCTGATCCATTCTGCTCCCCGATGGCCCGTTGGAGGGAAGGGGGGTGCCCTGGGGTGGCTGTGCAGCTGGCTTTGGCCTGGGGTGCTCATCCCTGTCCCTGTCCTGCGACCTGGAAGAGTTGTGGGAACCACACTTTTACTTGGAAAAGGGGATCCAGGTGATGGAAAGAGGAAGAGGAGGAGGAAGCAGGGAGGAGGAGGTAGCCCCCCCGCCCCTGCCCGCTGAGGTGCCACCTTGCTCCTGCCCACCCTGCTCCCTGTCCTGGTCCGGCCCCTGTCTGATCCAAGGCCCGCATTGCCCACAGCTGCGTGTTCCCCTCCAGGAGCTGCTGGAGGGCGCGTGGGCTCCCTCCTCACTCTGAAGACCTTTAGCACCAAGGATGCATTATCTGTCTAGGTCTCCCCGTCAGCAAGGTCAATCAGGCTGGGCTGGGCCCTGTGGGATATGCTTTTCTGGACTACGCTCTTCCAGGGTGTGGGATCTTGTAGGCCAACGTCCTCCTCTCTAGAGAGCAAAGCTGGCTCCCCATTGCATGGCTGTGGAGAGACTCCTGGCCCATAGCACATGCAGGACCAGGCAGCCTCCTGGCCTTCAGCGTACCCCTCCCTCCCCTCCGCCCTCTCCTCCCCTCC
>PVJA010008493.1:0-64216 GCA_004027025.1 Myocastor coypus | reverse complement strand
TTTTTTTTTTTTTTTTTTTTTTTTTTTTTTTTTTTTTTTTTTGCCTCCGACTGTCACAGTGCTGGGATCACAGTATGTGCTATCACACCAGCTTGAGCTCTAAGGTTTTTGGTCTTTGGATCTTAAATATCTTCACACTTTAAAGGTCACATGAGTTCACATGGCATTTTCCTGAAGTCATGTTTATAGTTCTGTCTTGCTGCTTTCTCTCTTCTTCCTCCTCCTCTTTTTATTTTGCTGCATATAGTATTGCAGAAACAGCATGGAGCTGTTCATGGAATTTTAATTATAGGGACTTCTTTGGACACCATTACGGTTCATGTCTGGATGTCTGCCTAAAGCCTCATGTAGTCATGGGGAGTAGGCTTTTCTGGAGTGGCTGAATCTAGAGCATATGACTGGCTCATGGTTCAGCACGAGCATTAAGGGTGAGAGTGTTGCATTGTCCTAGTGGGGAGCAGCCCACACACACTGTGGGGGGCAGAGTCTCCTCTCTCTTGGTTACCTTTGCTGCCTTCTGCCACCATGAACTGTTGCCCCTCTGTCATATGCCACTCTGCCTTGAAGCCAGGTGATTATGGACTGAGGTCTCTAAAAACTGTGAGCTAAACAAGTTTCTCATTTAAACTTTTTTTTTTTTTTTTTTTGGACTGAGGTTTGAACTCATGACCTTGCACGTGCGAGGCAGGCACTTGTGCCACAGAGCTAACTCCCCCGCCCCTCCCCTTTTAACTTTGGATACTAGGTATTTTGTCCCAGCAACAAGACAGACACTAAACCTTCTCTCATTATTGTTCATGTTAATTTGGAGTAATCCTATTGTCTTAAGTTTTCAAAAATCATACAAAGCACCCTCCTAAAAACTATGCTTTCGGCTTTCAATCCTGTACTCACCATGACATTATAGAAAAAGTCTACAGAGATTGAAAGAGCTCAAGTCTTCCTCTCAATTTCAGGAAACATGGCATGGTGCAGAGGGTTCAAGATTCAGCCTTAAATTACCTTTTGTGCTCATAGCAACTGTGCAGTGTTAACCAAAGACACAGATTGTATCTCTCTCGCACACTAAACCAATTCTCTTTAATCGCTTTGGGTATCTCCCTTGTTTTCATGTCACTGCACTCTGCCTTCCGTAGCACAAACTGGCCACTCAATATAAATGAATATTCAGTTGCTTTATAAGGAAAACAAAGGAAGTGTGGATTAAGCCTTTACTTCATAAGCTTTTAGTTTATGTTAAATTACTAGATTAATTGCAGATAAAGCAATTTTACTAATGCATGGCACAATATTTAAATTTCATCTATCAGTGGAAGAATCAAACATGTTTGTGGTATTTACAAAATGTGCACTCTGGTAATGCTTCCCACTCTTTCACGGTCTTTATTTCAAAGTTAAAATTACTTTCAATTTCAAAGTTAAATTCAGACATACTAAAAGACTGCACTGACATTCATTGATGAAAACAGAAAGAAAATGAATTTATTACCTACCAGTTGCTTTTCTCCTTGACTAGCACTGGCTTCTTAAAAATACAGAGCAAGGAAGATACAGACAGAACAAAAGCAATATCATTACTGATATTATTAATAATTTTTTCTGGGATCGGGGTTCAAATTCACAACCTTGCACTTACCAGGCAGGCACTGTGCCACGGAGCTATCTCCGTAGCCCCCATAATTAAAAGTTCATTGAGTGCTTAACATAGTCAAGTGCTTCAAGGAATGGGAAGAGTAAAACAGAATCAAAATTGTAATTCAAAACGGCAACTTTTATTTTTTTACAAGTTTCTCTTTCATTTATTTATTTTTTCTTCTTTTCTGGAAAGGGGAGGGAGAGAGAGTGGGTGGAAAAATAATTTTCCCAAGGTGAGGGGCCTGGTACAGAACAAAACACAGTTTCAATTCTGAAGGCATGGTTTGGTGAGAGCATGAATTCTTGATTTCCATTGTCACCTGCAAATTCAAAGGCTATTTCTAACACAGCTGGGTCCCACATTCTTCCCATGCTACCCCCAATCTGTGTGGCTTCCGAAAGTAACTGCCAATTCCAGAGAAGATGGTGTGTTTTGGAAGAGTTCTGGTTAGATTACAGCTCTGCCTCTTGAGAGGGAAGTGATCCCAGCTTTGAGGATTCTCTGTCTATAGAAGCTGCATAAAATTTAAGTTGCCCACTGCTCCTGATGAAACGACACAGCACATTAATGCCTTGTGAAACATAAAGGACTGTAGTAAGATGTGGAGTTACACTGCCTTAAGAATCATAACCACCCCCATATAATTCTCTCAGGTCTAATAATGGGACCGACCAGAAATGCCTGCCATTTTATTTCCTTCAACTTAATGCAGTAGATCTTGAGCAAGTCCCTGTGAAAGTATAAATATGTGACAGGAAATGATGCATTAAATTACAGTTGTCATATTTTATCAAGGTGCATGGGTGTGAGGGGTCACTGTGGACAAGATGTATTAATGGTACAATGAGGAAATGATCAAAAGCAAGAAGAGAAACTTTTGCTTTATGCGATAACATGAGTGAACCTCACACAACATGCTGTGTAAAAGAATTCAGAAAGACAGGAGACAAAGGTTATACGATTCCATTTGAAAGTAAATTTAAATTGTGAGGATACACACAACAAAAAAGGGTACAAGGGAATTTTCTGGGTGGCAAAAATGGTCTGGGCTACATTAAGGTATGGATTTTGCAAAAAAGAGTTGAAGGGGCATGTCAGATCTGAGCATCTCAGTAATGAAATTATACTTAAGGTTTTAGGTATCATTCAATATTCTTGTAGTTACTTTTAATAGTTGATATATGAATGTGTTAAATGTTGACAGATGAAAAATTACATGTGAAAGTTAAATTTTACTGAAAAAAGGGGATTTGTAGTAGGTGGGCTCAGAGATGAGATTAGACTAACCAAGTACTGAGTTGTGGAAGTCGGGGGATATTCATATGAAAGCCTCTTATTTTTTCTGCTTTTGTGTGTTTGAATACTCTTTATAATACAAAATTGAAGAGAGAAGGGTCATCCTGTTCCCTTTCAGATTTACAGAACTGGGAACAGAAGAACATAACTTCAAATTTTCAGTGACAGCAAATCACCTCCCAAGTTTAATCTCTTCTCTCAGCGCAAGAGGCTGAATTTACGAAAGGAAGCAAGGAGGTGTTTAAGCAGTAAATCTCTCATACACATCATAGACAACGCATTTTCTTTAGGTTTTGTGTATAGTCATTTGCTTCTTGTAGTTGGTTTCAGAAGGTTGCATCATGGACTTAAACGCCATTTTATTCAAATTTCAGAGCGTAAATAAAAACAAGGATCGGAGAACGCATATTTCTTAGAACAAATTAAAAATGTATCAATCACTTGTTTTTCCTTCCACGGTTGAGCTCTCATTTAACATCCAGGAACCGCAGGCGGAAGAGCTCGGCGGAGCCGGGTTTTGCTCTGCTGCCCGATGCAGCGAGTAGAGAGGGCAGAGGAGCGCAAAGGAGGGTGGCGCCGCCGTTCGGACCCTATGGAGGACTGGGGCCGTGGAGAGGCGTCGGGTGAGGCAGTCCCGGAGGTTCAGCCACGCCCAAATGGCCTGCCAAAGCGCGTCCTCGGGGCTAGAAAGCCAGTCTCATTTCGAGAGAGACGAACCTCGTGCCTCCTGCTCCCGACGCCCGGGAACGCGTGTCCCCTCCCCACGGGGGCAACCGGGCTGGTGGCGCGGCGGGCGGAGAGGACAAGAGACGGCGGGCGGAGAGGACAAGAGACGGCGGGACGCGGCCTGCGGAGCCCCCATCTCCCGCCCAGACACTCGCCGGGTCGCGGGGCTGAGGGGAGCAAAGGTCTCGAGCGTGAGAACCCAAGCGACCCCGACGCTGTGCCCGGGCCCACGACCCGGCCGCAGCGATCCGAGTTTCTGTCCGGAGCGCGGGTGTCCGGCTCCCGGTTCTCCCTCCAGCGCCCGCGGAACACCCGCACCCGGTGAGGGGTTTCCCCAGAGGAGCTGGGGCGGGACTGAGGCAACCCTCCCCCCAGGGGTCCCCGACCCGGCGGAGCCCGCGGCCGGCCCCGCCCCGCCCCAGAGCCGGCGGGAGCCGGGACGCAGCCCCCCACCCCAGGCCCCGCCCCGCCCCGCGCGCTCCCCGCTCCCACCCCGCTCGCGCTCGCCCACCCACCCCGGCAGGAGCGCTGGAGGGCGGGAGCGGCGCGGACTCGCGGCGGGGGCGGGAGCGCGGGGAGGGAGGAGGAGGCGGCGAGCGCCGGGACCCAGGTGCGACGCGAGGGCTGCCGAACCGAGAGACGGCGGACGCGAGCGCAGAGGTGCGTGCGGCTCGGGGACCCGCGTGCCCGGCGTCCGGGGTGCGGCCCCTCCCCCACGCGCAGGGACCTCGGGTCCGGGCTTCCCTTCCACGCGCGGGTGCGGTGGCGGCAGCCCCGGGGACCGTCCCCCCCCCCCCCCCGGCCCCTCGGTCTCCGGCGTCCCCGGCGCGCTCCTGCTCCTGTCCCCGCCCGCTGGAATCCTATTCGGGAATTGTTTAAATTTGTAAAAAGGGAGTTAGAGGACGCGGAGCTCTGGAGGCGCGGGGGACTCAGGTGAGCGCCGGGCCCCGCGGCCGCGGGGAGGGTCGCCGGCCGCGGGGAGGGTCGCCCTGGCTCGGAGCGTCGCCGGCGGGCGGGCAGCGAGGAGACCCGGCTGCTCTCCTCAGCTTGTGCCTCTCCTCCCGAGGCCCTGAGCCTGCTTCTGCGGGAGACGCTTTTGTAGCGGAAACGCTGGGCTGCTGGAGGGAATGCGAACCTCCAACTTTTATTATTATTTCTCTGAGGTTAACTGGCTCCTATCCCCACGGCTCGCTTTTTGGGGTTTCTGTGTAAAGTGAAGAACAAATAATTTAATGCAAGCGCAAAGAAGACACATCAACAGGTGTTGAGGGGTAACAGGTACAGGGCGCAGGGTCAGCGACTGGGGTGCAGCCGAGGCTGACTGGAGCCTGCCCGCGGGTGTGGACGACACCTGCTCAGTGTGGGATACACAGCTGTGGCATCTGCTGGATTAAAGGAGGGTCTTTGGAGTAGCTGCTGGCCCCTGAGGGTCCCCAGCCTTCGCAGTAGGTCGGCCTTTCCGGGGTCAACTTGGAAGCCCCTGACCATAGAATTTCTGCTCCCCTTCTCTTGCCGTGTTCTTTCCTCCCAACGTGCTTATAACTACATTGTCTCCTGTGAAACCCCCGGAAGTTGATAGAGGGGTCCATGTTTTCCAGCAACTGTACTTTTGAAATGCAACAAGAACAGCTGCTCAGTGAATCATCCTAATCCGGGTTTATGTGCCCAAGATAGGTGGGAGTTGGTAAAATTTTAATGCAAAAACTACCAGTCTTCTATGTGCAGTGCTTGAAATCAAAGCACTCTTCACAGTCTCATAGTCCTGGATGTTTTTCCTGATATTTTAGAAATTTTTTTCCTGGATGTTTTTATCTTGTTTTCTTTTACCCAAATGTTCTCATTTGAAGTGTTTTGTTTTCTCCAGTGTGGTGTAAAGGAGATCCGCAGCCATGGATGTGTTCATGAAAGGACTTTCAAAGGCCAAGGAGGGAGTTGTGGCTGCTGCTGAAAAAACCAAGCAGGGTGTGGCAGAAGCTGCGGGGAAGACAAAAGAGGGTGTTCTCTACGTAGGTAGGTGAA
Source organism: Myocastor coypus (assembly GCA_004027025.1). Taxonomy (NCBI): domain Eukaryota; kingdom Metazoa; phylum Chordata; class Mammalia; order Rodentia; family Myocastoridae; genus Myocastor; species Myocastor coypus. Next base: position 58,539 of record PVJA010008493.1, on the reverse strand, counting down.
CCCCAAGAGTCACTATATATTTATTCATGACTGGCAGGTCGATATGATTGATACAGTAAAGGCTGATATTTCTTGATGGGTTCGTGTTCCTACCATGGCTCGTCAGGAAGATGGAGTGAGTCATAGATGTGTGTAGGCAGATGCATGTGAATGTGTACATTTTAGGCAATAGTAAAAAACGGGAACACTCATGTTTTTCCAGGTCATTTTTTTTTTTTGCTGTAATTTTTAGGACTTTGTCTTTCAAATTTTTAATGAATGTTTCAGTGCATCAGTGACTATATTTTGGAAAGTAGTTTTTAAAACTTAAATCAAGAATATTCTGAAGTTCAAAGTCAGTCATAGGATTTTGATTTCTTTCATTAGGAGTAATATTTGGTAATCTGAATGTATTCCTGATTATGAAATTAGGACTGATATGGTTCTCTGTTGTATAAACAGAGATCTAGCTTCACTCTAGCAGAGGATGGATTAGTGTTTGATAATGTTATTCCTTACCTTTACTGAGTCACTGAACCCTGGGGATCAAGTGCTGGAGAAAGTCTTGAGGTTGCTACTGATACATCAGGAATGTTTTCACAGTTCATTTATCAAATGGTACACATATAATGCCACCCATACTTATCACCTTTATCTCTCTGGATATTCTGCTTGACACATAGACCAATACATTCTGTACTGTGAACAGTGTTAAATTGGGTTATTTTATAAACCACTTTCATTCTTTGGGGAGAATAAATTCTCTCTCTCTCTCTCTCTCTCTCTCTCTCTCTCTCTCTCTCTCACACACACACACACACACACACACATACACACTCACACCACCCTGTATTCCCCTTCTTTTCAGCTGAGTGCTCTTCCAGGCTCTTTGAGACACACATGGCAGAGAGAGTCACAAGAAGAGCAGTCAGGAGGAGGAGGTTTCCTTGGGTGGCACAGTTGATAGACATGCCATGCCCTACTCAGAGGCCCATGGGGTGGAAATAGCTGTGCTTTCTTTCCAGCAAGGATCAGCAGGAGAGAACTTTGATCTGGAAGGATTTTTCCAGTGATTCTCCTCAAAAGTCGTAGCACATTACTTGTTTCTCATTCTTCATAGATTCTTTTTATTTATGTTGACCAAATTGTTTCACCAGTTTTCCATTGTGCCTTCTTTCCCCTCCTCAAAGATATTTTCAAAAAAATCTAAAAAGAGTGGTAAGAGAGGGAAAAATTGGTGACTTAATTTCAAGTTTTTTGGGGCAAATTGTGAATTATGCAGTTGTAGTTGAAATATGAAATATGTCAGGATCTGACATAAAAGTTATTACTGCCTTTTCTCAGTTTTCCAAATTCTGAAATTACAGGCTGTAAATTTATCTTCGATTTCATTTGCTTAGTAATTTTGTATTTTTAAGTGTGTGTGTGCGTGTGTGCGTGTGTGCGTGCGTGCATGTGTGCGCGCTCAAATTGCAGGGGATTGAACTCAGGGCCTTCACGCTGAGCTATACCTTTCACTCTTTTATTTTTGTTGTGAGATGGGATTTCATTAAGTCTCTAAGTTACCATGGCTGGGCTCAAACTTGTGATCCTCCTGTCCCAGCCTCCTAGAGGGCTGAGAAGGCTATTTTTAAATTGCTAATGTTTTACTCCATTAGTTTGTAGCAGACATTTTGGCAAAGAATAAGATAGTAAATATGCTGGATCATAATATACTTATCTCAACTACTTAGGCCTGCTTTTTTTTTCATCTTCTTTCTGTATTTAGAATGGTCTATAGGGTCTCACTATGTAGGTTGGGCTCATAGTGATTCTCCTGTTTTTAGCCTCCCAAAGTGGTGGGATTACAGGCATGGGCCACCACACTTAGGTTCAGCAGCCATCTCAGCCTACCCCCTGGCTGGGCTGACATGACATACCAGGGATACAACCCGGGGACTTCTGCTCTATGCCTAAGCAGACACTTTAATCTACTCCACTATCAGACCAGCCCTCAGACCTGCTTTTAAAGAGTGAAAGTGACCACAGGTAGTAACTAAGGTGATACTTTTAATAAAACTTTATTTATTAAAAAGCAATGTGCTGAAATTAACCAGTATGATGTGGTTGACTGCTGGAGAAAACATGGACTTGATGTCACATAAACCTCAGTTTCAGTGTAGTGTGCTTCACATCTTACCTGTAGTGTCTTGGGGAAGTAACTTCATCTTTCTGAGTATTGTTTCCCTCATTGGTAAGTAAAATATGATTTGGAAAAATGTAACTAATTGGCAGAGTTTTATGAGAATGTCACATAAATCAGGATATAAGATTAATGAAGCACACTATTGTATACAGGAACCATGGAAATTATTATCACATAAACGTCCAGCAGAAAAATTATGTTGTCAACATGATTTGTTATATGTTTTCATCCTTCATTATAAAAATGGTCAACAATACCTAGTTTAGAAGATTAGAAGTGATTAAAATTAGAATCATATTTATGGGTGAAGAAATCTTAAGTCTCAGAAGTAATCCCCTTCATTTATAAGAATACATAATTGACAACTACCTTTTAACAAATTAAAGCACCATCTCATAATCAGTGTGGTTTTTGTATACCTCTTCACCTTTGTGAAATCTGTATACTGAAATTTTAAATCACACTTTAATTTAGTTGACAAAAGTCTCAATTACTCAGAAATTATACACTGAGACTGAAATTCAAATGTAAAGACTATTGCAAGTGTATTAATAGATGCAAGAAAATAATGACCTTCAAACTCAGTATCATTTTGCTCAGTAAAAGCAGGCACCAGTGTTACCAGTACTGAACTGTCAAGTCAAGAATATTGCACCTTACCAAACTGAGGAAGGCTGCAGAACACAAACAGCAGTGGTTTATTAGAATTCTCACAAATGCCAGTGTCACTGTGATGTTCTCCACTCTGTATCTCTGTGTGGCTGTGAGAGATGAGACCACTGGGAGTAGAGAGCTCACCTTGGTAAGTAATAGGCTCTGGTGGCTTCCTGCTTTGATTATCTTGCTATTACCATAACGACTTGGTACTATAGTGTATTAATAGGAGATTTCTCATGAGTTCAAGGTTTATCATTGGCCTCAGATCACCAGTACATAATTGTGGTAGCAAATAACAAGTCATTGGTTTGATACATGGCAGTCTGCTTGAGACTTTTATTTGCTTTTGGTGGAAGATAATGTTCCATGGTACCATGATTTGACCAAAGGTCTGAATCTCAGTTCCTAAGGCAGAGAGCAAAAATCAAACCAGGCATCAAACATTTCTTTCCCGTACTTATTTTTTTTATTGTTTTATTTTTCTCCTACTTTTTTTTTAAAATATGAGAATAGGGAGTGGGAGGAAGGGCTAGAAATGAGAAATACTCTCTTAAATATCAGCTGTTCTCACTACACATTGTTTCAATACACACATATTCTGGCTATCATGGTTAAGTAATACCAGTACCCTAACAATGCAACTAAAATTTCTCTTGTTATAGTACATAGTTGAGAGCAGTTGCCTAAGTACAAAGTGTATCACTAGCTCTTCAGCCTCCACGTCATAACTATCAGAAATACATTACAATCAGTGAATGTATCACATTTTAGGAATTGGTCAGTGGTTAGTCACTTTACACCTGCTGTGCAGTTGATACAGACAACTTTTGTGCTTGCATTGCCTGTCTCCTGCTGGCAAAAGTCCAGGAGCTGTTTAATGGAGGTCCATGACAGAAAGAGGAAACTGGCTAGCAGAGATGAATGTATAGCAGAGGAAAGAAGTGTGAATGCTGAAGTATAATTCAAATCAAACATAGCTTGACTTGTAGAAGAAATAGTTGATGTGGTCCCACCATAATTACCTCTGGGTAATCTCTTAAAAGAACTTTTTGAATGAAGGTGTGTTGGCATAAATGGAAGAAGACAGATTTGGGTGACAGTGGATCAGAGAAAGTGGTGGCACCAAGCACCACAAGTTAACAGGGCCCTCCAGTATAAGACAGGACACTCATGGTACTCAGGGCGGAAGCATGAAGCTGATCCACTGGTGTGTAAGCCGATTAGAAAGGGGAGCACCAGTTCTGTAGGACTGAGCACTGTCCACCCACACAGGAAGTTATGTTTTAAGAAAACATGATAGATTTTTATAAAGACATAAAACACTTCTTAACATTTTAAGTTGCAGCATAAGAAACAAATATTACTGGTTTTACTATTAAATTCATATTGTTTTCATTTCTCTATACATTTGTATGTGACTAAATAGCATACGTGACTTTAATAGCATGACAAAAATTTTAATAATTATTTTAATAGTTTAACAAAATTAAAATATTATTTAGTCTTTATTTATTTGGTTTAGGGTTTCACTACATTACTATACAGCTCAGACTCATAGTGATCCTCCCATCTCCACCTCCCAGTGCTGAGATTACAGACATGCACCACCATGCCTGGTTTCCATGGCCAGCACAACCCCAGATTAGCATGGTATGTGGTACCAGGGATCAAACCAAGCCCTTGTGCTTGCCAGGCAGGCACTCCTCAGTCACTTGACAAAATTTTGTAAAAATTGTAAAGCAGTCATTTTATTGATCTATCCAGAATATTTCTTATTGATAATAAGATTACCCATACAGTTGCATCTCAGTTTGCACATTTTAAAGTACCATTCTGTCAGGCAAGGCAAGTGTTGCCCGTAAAACACCATATAATACATAAGTGTACAGTGTATGATACTGTTACTTTCTGTCATTGCTGAGACAGAATACCCAGCATCCAAAGTTAAATAGGGAAAAGTTTATGTATCTCACAACTGGTAGTAGTTTTAGTTCATAACTGACTGGCTCCAGGGCACAGTAGTATAGTTTATCTTTGCAGAACACAGCCAAAGCAACAAGAGAGAGCAGGACACGGGTCTTTCTGTCCCTTATTGTGTATCCAGTCTGCTGGGATGAAGGCCATGTCAATCCAGTCAGTGGATTTATCCAGCAATCACCTACCCTTAAACAACTAGCACCCTTAATACCTCATTGCACCATAATCAGTCTCACCCTGTAGATTTAGCTATCTTCAAAAAGCCCAAACCTATAGCTAGTATGTTTTGTGGGAACATATAGACCCAACCCAAACAGGCATGTACTTTAATATATTTAAACAGCTACACACACGTTTTTACTTATATAACAGATATGACATGACAGTTTTTCTGTGGTTTAAACTATACATTATTCTTGTTATTATTAATCATCATCATTACCATCATCATCGTCATCTTGAGACAGATGTCCTTGAGTTCAGTGTGTAGCCCAGGCTGGCCTTGGACTCACTGTGATTTGCCTAGCTCAGCCTCCTGAGTGTTGGGAGGACAGATGTGCCTTGTCATGCTCAGCCTTCTATTGTTTGAATAGAACATCCTTTTGCAAATATCATATATGAAGAAAGATAGTTACCACTTAACAAAATATATTATGTACTAAAACACTGCCGTAAGAATTTTATATAAATTATTTGCTTCGCCGGGCATGGTGGCTCATGCCTGTAATCCCAGCACTTGGGAGGCTGAGGCAGGAGGATTGGTGCGAGTTCGAGACCAGCCTGGGCTACAAAAGTGAGCGCAGGACCAGCCTCAACTGCATAGCGAGACCCTGTCTCAAAAAGACAAAAAAAAAATATATTTGCTTCAATTATGAGGTGATGATTGAAAGGCTAATGATAAATTTTTGACTTTTTTGTGGTGACATGGAGATTTATATACCATTGTTCTGAATCCAAAACTCACATTCTTTTTTTTTTCTGCTTATCAAAAAATTTGTTTAGTATTCCTTCTTTTTAAAATGTATTTCCTTCCTTCCTTCCTTCCTTCCTTCCTTCCTTCCTTTCTCCTTCTTTCCTTCTTCTTTCTGCAGGACCAGGGTTCAAACTCACAACCTTGCACTTGCCAGGCAGGCATTTGTGCCATGGAGCTATCTCCCCAGCCCCCCTTTTCTTTTTATAAGAAATAATAACGTGCCATTTTCAAAAACATGTTAGTAGTACATTCCCAATAATTGATACAGTGTGTGTTGTTGTCCTCATAGTAGTTATACAGAGCACAGGATGTAGACGTGATAACTTTTCTAATCATTACTGGTACAAAAAATTTGTTCTCATCGAACTAAGAAAAAGTAGTTGTATACATAATCCAGAATTCCATAATCACAATGGATTATTGGCAGAACTGGCAGTGTCAGAAGCTGTTGATTTAAGCCTTTTACAGCTCAGTATACTAATCTAGCTTTATGTTTTATGTCTCGTGGTTAAACATTTCTGCTGGGTGGTTAAGGGAAAGTTAAAGGAAGACCTGTATAATAAAACATGTAACTTTTGTATCTCCTAAGGTCAGTCAAATCCTCTCAGGATTTACTTTTAAACCAAGTACAGCACTTTCTAGAACTGTTGTCAGTCTCAGCCATCTGGATGAAGCTCACATTCTTAACCACAAAGTTTTAGTTTGTTTTATTTGTATTCAAGGTCTTTGTATTCATGTTGAAGGTCTTAAGTATATTTAATTTTTTTCACTAGACTTGAATTCAGGACATTGTTCTTGCCATTTATTAAAAATGCAAATAATTACACTTTGCATTTATTGAATGCCTGGGCTTTGACTTAATAATCGGCATCTAAAATTTTTCTGTTATTTATTTATTTGGTAGGAGGTCTCACTACACAGTTGAGACTCGTAGTGATCCTTCTGTCTCAGCCTCCCCAGTGCTAGGATTACCAGTGTGCAGCACCATGCCCAGTTGGCATGCCCTGGGCTTTGGTGCCAGCAAGGCAGCAGTCCTGGGGATTCAACTCAGATCTTTGCACTTGCCAGGCAGGTGCTTAGACCACTGAACTATCTCCCTAGCCTAATCAGCATTTTTAACCAGCACCTTTTTTTCAGGCAGTTTTGCTTTAAACTCTGCCATCTTACATTCCAGTTTAATTAGAGAATAATTACCTCATTTTATGCTATTAATTTTGCTGAAAGGGAAACCAAGGTCCCTTTATATTGTTTTCTCCTTGGGTTTAAATGGTGCATATGTTTATTTCTTATGGTTTATAAGGATCATTCAAAATGTAGTACCTTTTTAAAGTAACATTAGTAATTGTCTTTATATCCCTTTACAAATTTAACTCATTCTCAGATTTTATGTTCCCATTTCCTTATACTATTTTATATCTTGAGAGAGATTATTTTTTTTGAGAGAGATTATTTGAATTCTAAGAAAGTTTTCAGTTGAATGTCAAATATGTTATTTTCTTCAAAAACATTTTAATTAAAAAAATGGCATGAATTATACCAAACAGTCTAGTATTAGAGAGGCTATGAATAAAATGTTAATAAACTTAGTTTTCAAATATATATATATATATATATATATATATATATATATATATTGCAAATTTCATAATGGTCAAGGACTGAGGAAATTCAGTATCTTACAACATTTGGTTGTGATTATAACCTATTACATATGCAGTGTGTGACAGCAGGCAAATCACTTAACTAGGTTTTTAATTTCCTCATATATGGATTAAGCATAGTATCTATTACATGCATGTAAAGGGGTCCAGGAGATGATATAAAATACTGCCTTGTACATAATAGGGATTTGACAAATGTTGGTATACTTTGCCATCCCCCCCCCATTCGATTCATAGTTAACTGATCAGATTGTGCTGTGCTTTTGTAGCTTCTGGTTGGGATCTGTACTCTCCTCAGAATCTCTGGGGCTAGGTCACTTCCCTGCCCTAGCCCTGCCCCTCCCTGTACATTGGTATATGATGGGGGAATCAGAGGTATAAAAAGTTACCATTGGGTACTAAAATCTTTCTTCAGAATCAAATCTCTTTTAACTGATACATATAAATCATAAAATTACACGTACTAGTTGGAAAAAATGGGATGTTTGACACATGTATACCCTGTGTAGTCAGGTTGTGCATATCTAGCTTCTTGGACATCTCTCAGCTCCCTTTGTTTGGTATTTGTAGGGAAGGGTCTACAGGGTGCTCAGCGTTTCACTACTAGATCAGACTCGTAATGATTCGCCTGTTACGTCCTCCCAAGAGCTGGGATTACAGGTGCCCACCATGACTACTCTCAAGTGCTGTCTCAGCATGTGCCAGGGGCTGGGCGGGCATGGTAGGCTTGGGGATCGAACCGCTGGACCCTGCGCCTGCTTGCAGGAGCTTTAATCCACTGAGCTACATGGCTGGCCCTTCTCAGCTCCTTGTGGTGAAAATATCCAAATTCCCCTTCCCTTAGCTTTTTGGAGTCTACAGTCCACAGTTTCTGCTCAAGTTGCCCTGCTCAGCACCAGCAAGCTGGAGCTTTCTGTTAGGGCCTACTTGCAGCTTAGCCCATTAGTGAGCCTTTCCCTGCCCCAGCTTGCTCCTGATGTTAATATTAATTGGAGCAGCTCTCCTGTCAGCCTTGTTTTCTTCTCTTTGTTGCAGTGGTTACTGGACATATTTTTTTTATTATTTTTAGGTGTTTTTTTTCTCCTGAAGATGGCATTATACATGGGCTTCTGAAGATTGAGCTTTTTAATTGGTTTATTTTAAACTTCCTAACCAGACACCTAAGGATAGGCTGAAACTTATGTTTTGCCTTTGTTTGTTTTTTTCCAGGCTCTAAAACCAAGGAGGGAGTGGTTCATGGTGTGACAACAGGTGAGTTCCCAGGGGGTTCTATCCAGGGGAGATAGAGGAGCAAGTGACCAGTGTGGCCAGAGCACTGACCATCCAAAATGTAATTGGAAATGAGCACTGTATACAGAGAGAGGTCCTGAAGGAGCATTAGTCTGATTTAAACTGAATTATTTTTTGAGCATCTTAAAACAAAATTTACAATAAATAAGGCAGATACCTGCTTGTCAAGACTGTTGACTTTGAATTGACCCACTTTGTTTCATTTATAATGTTTGGTCATTTGAAAATTCTGACTTAAAATTAATAAACTGCTATCATAAATAAAATGTATGAACTCTAATTTCTTGAAAGATTAAAATAAAATTTTCTGCATAACATGTTAAAATGTTCTGATAACGATCTACACTGTTTATAGTATTTCCTTTATGCCTCACAGTACATTCATATAGTCAGAATTTAGATAGGGCTGGCTAGATAGCTCAGAGGACTAAAGCACCTGCTTAGGAAGAGCACAGCAACTGAGGTTCGATCTCTGGCATGCCATGCCTGCTGGCCTCACCCTGGGTGTGCACTGAGATGGCAATTGAGACTGGGAGTGGTGGCATGTGCCTGTAATCCCAGCGCTTGGGAGGCTGCAAGCAGGAGGATCACTATGAGTCTGATCTATGTAGTGAAATCCTATAGACCCTGCAGACCACATATATATATATAAAATACTCTTGGGCTGATTTTAAATCATTTATTATAGTTAGCTACATGTGGCCCAATGTTAACAGGACCCTGAATAAGTTCGTATGGAGATTTGCACCAAAGAAGTAGCACTAATGATGAAAATAATGGTATGGATGATGATGAAGAAACTGATGGTAATGTTGATAGAAATTTTTTTTTTTTTTTTTGTCTTTTTGAGACAGGGTCTCGCTATGCAGCTGAGGCTGATCCTGAGCTCACTTTTGTAGCCCAGGCTGGTCTCGAACTCGCACCAATCCTCCTGCCTCAGCCTCCCGAGTGCTGGGATTACAGGCGTGCGCCACCACGCCCGGTGATAGAAATTTTTAATAAGGAGCTGGGAGGGGTTGGGGAAATAGCTCAGGAGAATAAGCGCATGCCTGGTAAGTGCAAGGACCTGAGTTCAATCCCCAGTTCCAGAAAAGGAAAAAAAAAAAAAAATGGAATTGTGCATCATGGCACATGCCTGTAAATATCCATATTCTGAGATCAGGTCCAACATGAGCAACATAGGGATTTAGCAAGAATAGCTCTCAAAACAAAAAAGTGTAAAAATGGTAAATATATATCTCAGTGTAGACACTTTGGATTCAATTCAATTCTCAGTATTGAAAATTAAAAAAAATTGAATAAAAATTTAACAAATTAGGTCACAGAGTCAATAATAGAGTTTTATGTTATGCTATGCTGTATGTTTCTTGACATAGATGGTGTAACCAGAGATATAATCAGAAGTGTGATTCATATAGTCTGTTTCATAAAAATGTTTGTATCATGGAGTTATAAAAGAAATGGGGAAAATGAAATGAATAGCATTAATACACTTCTGTGGTTATGACCATAAACACTGGAGTTAGACCTCTTTGGCTCCGATTTCTGTCAGATGGGTAACTTGCTTCAGATTTAATTTCCTTGTCTCTAAAAGGAGTGACCCTGACCTAAAACTGGGAGCACTAGTGTTATTCAGGTGTTAGCTTATTTCCTTCTAGTGGACCTTTCTTCAGCAACAATTTCACAACATTTCAAAAAACATTTCATGTTTTTTAATGTATTTTTTTAAAATAATGAACCTGTAAAAAAAACAGTGCTTTGGAAACTGTTTTAGAAGTTAATTGTTTCATTTGCTGTGTTGAAATCCAGTATATAATTCAGAGAGCTTGGCAAACTGTGTGCTGTCATGCCACCTAGGAGAGAAGGCAGGCTTTTCATAAGAACTGGAGAGCAGAGGTGGAGACTTGTGTCTGATCACCCAAGTCTGATCACCACCTAGATCAGTGGTGTTCTACTGAGACAGCTGAAAGTGAAGCCTGTGGTTCAGAAAGAGGACAGTGTGTGGCAGGGGTTCAGTGTCAGAGCACAAGAGTAAAGAAGCTAACTGGTACTTTTCTCTAATGGAGGTGGTGATAAGCTGCAAAGTTCCATATTGTAAATGAGTCTGCATCTGTGTGTGTGAGAGAGAGGGAGGGAGAGAAGAAGGGAGAGGAAGGGAGGGGGAATGAGGGGAAGGGCAGGAAAGGAAGGGAAGTTTTTACAATAAAGCAACATTTTACAAAATATTTTTGAGCCAATAACCTACAATCATGTTTGTATAGTTTTATAATTTTATGACACTTTGCATATTCCATTCTTCAGCATGTTAGAGAATCTTAGCTGTTCTACAGTAAAAAAAAAAATATTGGGTAACAGTTTAATACAGAACTTTTTCAACATATTTGGCTGTGGAATATTTCTCTCATTAGATTCGGGATAAAGGGAAATTAACGTTTCCTAGAACGCTGTGAGAGCCACTGTTAGGCGGCAGGGTCACTGTGCTTTGGGTACAAGCAGTAGGTGTAGCTGTACCAGGCAAGGACTCTGTTAATGGCACTGTATTAGTCAACTTTCCTGTTGTTGGGAAAAAATACCCACCTATTGCAACTTAAAGTAGGACGGGGTTGTTTGAAATCACAGTCTCAGAGGGTTCAGTCTGTGGTCAGTTGGCTCCCAGGAAGAACATTATAGTTTGGGGTGGGTGGAACAAAGCTGTTCCTGTCCCAGTACTCGGGAAGCAGAGCTAATGGGAGGAAGTGGGAAGAGCTGGTCAGGAAGCAGATACTGTCCCTGAAGTCAAGCCTCCGTGACTCGCCCAAACACATTAGGACATGTGTTTGATGATTGTCTCAAGCCAATCATTGTGACAATAAAGATTAAATGTCATGAGTGTAATATCAGATATGATATTATACCTAGTCTGGGTATTGGGAGGAACCAGCTACACTAAAAGATATTCTTCCACATCAGGTAAGGAAATGACTTATTGAGTAAGACTATTTAATATAAGTAAGTTTATGATAATAACTAATTGCTTGTTATACTTGGTCTAAAATGTTTTCATAAATACATTACAGCTGCTAAATAAATGTTTGTTATTGCTATTAGCATTATTTAATAATATTATTATTATTAAAGGAAACAAGAAACTATTATATTATGTGGTACATGAGCATTCACTATTGTTAAAAGTATAATTTGTCCAGGATTTGTCCCAGTAAATGGTTTGTAGAAATGTGAACTTCAGTAGGCTTAGGCCAGTAACTTTTAGTCTAAAAAAAATGAAGGAAAATAAATCTTCTTGGTTAGAAAAATCTGTTATCTCCACTTTGACTCTTGGCTTTTTGATGTCCAGGAAATTATTATATCAGCTATCAACCTAATATATCAGATTAAAATAGTACATGAGAATATATTTATTTGATTTAATGAAAGATACATCTTTGAAGAAACTTCAGAAATAGTAACATTTAAGTTACTTTGTTTTTCAAGTAGAACATGAAAGAAATTCCTAACATTGGAAACGTTCTGAAAGTTTCAATTCTTACAAATATATTATACCATAATGATCAAAGCAATTTTTCAACATATCATGATTTAATATCTAAACTATCATTTCTATGCTAACTCAAAGCTAGATCTTAATTTTATATTTTAATTTCAGACATTTGATTTACTGTGTCTCTTCTGAAAGAACTAGACTTTGGATTTTATATTAAATAGCCTTATTTAACAAGTTAAGTCATTTACTTATCTGATGTGGAAGAATATCTTTTAGTGTAGCTGGTTCCTCCCAATACGCAGACTAGTTATAACACCATATTTGGTGTTATACTTGTGAAGTTTCTTCTTTTGAAATTTTCCCTTTAATTTAGCTAAAATCTAATGTAAATCTAATTATTTAAATTAATGTATATTTTAAAGATAAACACAAAAATTTTTAGCACATTCCAAATTATTAGCTATTACAAAATAATATAAAGAACAATAAAACAGAATTCCATATTTTTAAAGGACTCATGATAGGGTGGATACAAGTAGTCAGATACTTTGTTGGAGAGTACTGTGGTACAATCTAAAAGCTCAACCTGAGAGATATTTTTACAACTTCATGGGACCACAGAAGGGTAGAGAGAGGCACTGTGAAGACTGATTTTCTTTTTCTTTCTTTCTTTTTTTTTTTTTTTTTTTAACATAGAGTGTGGCATTTGAACTGGGTTTTAACAAAGGAATTGACTTCCATGAGTGAATAGATAGAATAAAGCATTGTGGCAGGAGGAAGCTTTGTATGCCAAAACAAGAAAAATTATCCCATTGGGAAAAACATAAACAAATTCAAAGTCTCTATTAGGGAGAAGGGAAATATCCATTTTGATTCTGATCATTTCTTTCCTCTTTATTCTGATAGTTTTAGAGATAGTCCCTTTAAAAATAAATGCAGCTTGTCAAACCAAAATGTGCTAATTTGACCTTGTCTCCTTTACAATTGTGAAGTGATAGTGGGCACAAAGATGGCCTAAAGGGTCTTAAATACAGGAGGAGGATTTCAAGGTCAGTAAGGAACCTATTAGAGAAGTTGGTCTTTTAAAATTTGTCTATTTTTGCTACTTGTAAACTTTGTCCTTTTGTAGGATAGCTCATTTGTTTTCATAATAATAAAACCTAGTGAGAGTATAGTGCATAATACTGTGTAGTATGTGTTAAAACAATAGATTAAAATTTATACATATAGAAGAGATTATCTACATATGTAAAATTTATGGCTGGAAGAAAAACTGTGAATGTGTAAAACAGCAGAACCTATTTTTGTCTTTGTTTGAGACTTTTTTGACAAGAGAATTTTCATCTTAAGCAAAATTTTCTATTCATGTTCTTGGGAAAAAAAAACACCAGTTGAAACATGTGGTTCACTATATTTTGAAGAATCGATATTCCAAGAATATTTTAAAACAAAATTGCCAGGACAACTTTTTAATGACATTTGAATTGAACTGGAATTGTGATTAGCTGTTGCTCTTCAGGAGGTATCAGCCCTGTCCCTATGAGTGACAGGGAGTCAGAGGCTGGCCTACATAGTTGTATAACATAATGGGTGCGGATGGAGTAGCTCTGAGGTGGCTGTTTTCTGATTTTAGGTTGGCTAGACCCTAGCCACTTCAGGCATTCTTACCACACCTAAAAGAGGAGCCTGTCCTAGATGAGCTGTTTCAAAACAAAATGCTTTGCCTGTGCTCTTTGATCATTGTCCTAACTGGTGACATGAAATCTGTCCAGAATAAGTCTTGTGGGAAATACTTGGTAGCTGGCATGGGCTAATCCTTTGATTTCCTTGGACTGAGTCTGGTCTGGAGAGTATAGTGCATAACATGAAAAACGTCTTTTATTTGTTTAGGAGTGTCTGTCAAAAAGAATGAGGTTGGGTGGCAAAATGAAAAGCCAAGCATGATGCAGATATAATAGATGGAGAAGCCCAGGTTCTGTGAATACGAGTGTATAGAGGGTTACATGAGGACTGATCAGTTTGGGTCTGCATTGACCTGAAAATTATTAAAATAAATGAATCCCTTGTCTTGATGGACATTTTAATCTTCCTGTATGTAATTTTGTGGAAATAATAATGAAATATTGATTTAGCAATTAAATTCTCAATTAAAATATTGAATTAAAATCTATAAATACATACACTGTTTTGTCTACATTTCTGACTTGTTTAAAGGAATTAAATTATATTTTTATTTTATGAAAGAAATTTAAAGTGCTCAGTAATTGTTAGTGTTTACACTGGAGAATTACTAAAAGGGCCAGTCTGATAGCTCAGTGGATTTAAGCGCCTGTTAAGCAGACGCAGGGACCTGGGTTTGACCAGCAGTCTGTTGTGCTGGTCCCATGCCCAGGCCTGCTGAGATGGTGACTGAGGCTGAGTATGGCGGCATGCACCTGTGATCCCTGTGCTTGGGAGGCTGTAAAGAGGAGAATCGCTGTGAGTCTAATCTGTGTAGTGAGACCCTGTAGACTTTGTACTAAATACATAAAAAATAAAGTTACTAAAAGTCAGTCTTATAACTCTTTCATAAAAAGATCAAAGTTCTTTCACAGATAAGTGTTCTGTTATTTCTAACACATATGAATGGCACTTATGTTCTGTTACCCAAAATACCCTAGAATCAGAAGTGTTTCAGGGTTCAGGTTTGTTTGGATCTGAAGTATTTGCATTTATATAGTGAGGCATCTTGGGGATGGGACCCAGGTCCTAACACAGAATTCATTTATATTTCATACACTTTGTACATGTGCCCTGGAGGTAGCTTTATATAATATTTTAATAGTTTTATGTAAAAATAGGATTAATGGCATGGAATTTTCTACCTGTGGTGTCATTTGGTACTCAAGAGTACCATCCTTTAGGGTATTTCAGATTTCCATTTCCCAGATATCCTGTATATGCCGTCTTACTTATAAGACTGGTGAAAGTGAACTTGCCGAGTGAGCTTAAAGACATGGGATCGAAATGGAGAGAAATGTGCTTTGTGCTGAGATTGATTGGTGTGTAACTGCGCCTGTGAGAGCTACTTCTGTGCACTATCCTTACTGCCCACCAAGACCCAGCTGCTCATAGCTGTATGTCCATAGCAGTTAAGTGAGAAGCATCTCCTACTCTCTGCATGATTGCAGTGGATGACCATGGCAGAGTCAGTGCCTGCCCAAGCCAAGCACACTTAGAATTCTTGTAGCTTTTCTTTCTTCTGATCCCGCTGTTGTCTGTGCGTGTGTAGATACACATGTGAAGAAGGTGAAGGCAGGTACAAGTAGAATTATTTAGCTTTTGCCATTATACCCTGTGTGTAATACATGGTTTTTAAACAATTTTATTCCAGTGGCTGAGAAGACCAAAGAACAAGTGACAAATGTTGGAGGGGCAGTGGTGACAGGTGTGACAGCAGTGGCACAGAAGACAGTGGAGGGAGCTGGGAACATTGCAGCTGCCACTGGCTTTGTCAAGAAGGATCAACTGGGCAAGGTATGATTGCCCATTTTTTTATATTATAATTGTTCTTGAGGTCATAGTTCATTTTCTCACAAGGCAAGTGATGAAAATAAGGTGTTTATTGTGGGGAGGGCTTTCTGACTTTTCCTTCACAAAAAAGGTACTACCTCTGCATGGGTCTTGTTATGTGATGATGTTAATCCAGGGAAAGGCCATGTAAATTGTACAGTCATCACACTGGTTCGGGTTTTAGAAGAAGTTAATGAAATGAGCAATATAGCAATTCTCACGGAGTCAGTAAAACTTCAGAAGAAACGAATGTTTTCATGTAGACTGAATCTTGAAATTTCTCCTTGTTGAAATAACAGATTTCTTTGTGCTTACCTCTAAATTTCTAAAATGAATAACTTACTTGATTTCTGTATAATGACATCATCTGTATTAAATGGCTGTGGCTGTGTGCATAGCACATATCAGGTCATTGTCCAAGTATATGTGGGGATCAGAAGACTAGAAATACACAAGAATCAGAGATCTTGGTTTTGGAATATTCCTCAATTTTCAGGATTTTAACTTTGCATTTCTTGATAAATAACAGGCTTTGGTAAGGTTATAGGGGAGGCCTCAAAATTTTCATTTTCAATGTGAAAGCATTGGAATATGAGGTCCAGCTGGAAGGTGAAGTTTTATAGTTTTGCTGACCCCATGAGTAGGATGATTTTGTCTTTTTTTTCTATCCATGTTATTTCTTGAGTAAATCAAGTATGCTCTTGCCTGCTGGCTTCTTTCTGTCCATAAATTTCTTCCCTAAGTCAAGTTACTTGTCCCCTTTCCTCATCTCTAGTTTTTTGTTATATGATGCCTTTGTGGTGCGGGCTGTCCTGATCTACTTAGAATTAGAATCAATCTCTCTTTCTCTTTCTCCCCCCCCTCTCTCTCCCTCTGTCCATCCCTACCCCTCTCCTTGTCTCTTTCTTACTTCCTATGTCTGCTTGTATGTGTGTGTGTCTGTCTCTCTGATCAAAGTGTTTCCTACCATTAAAAATAATGATTTGCTTATTTTATCAGTGATGTTTAATTTATCTCTCGCCTCTAGATTATATGCACCGTAAGAATGGATTCTGTTTTTCTTGTCGTTGCTGTGGTCTAGATGTCCAGGTACCTAGACATCCTCAAGAGCCTCATGTGCTCACAGGCAGGCCTTTTGGAAGGTGATTGGATTATGAGGCTTAGAGCTGACCTCCTCTCAGGAGATGGGGCCTGGTCTGGTCTGAAGCACTTGATCACATGGGGCTTAGGAGAATCTAATTCCCTCCCTGGTTCTTCCCTTCTTTCTGGTTCCCATCTGCCATGCCTGAGCAGCCCTCTTTGTTATACCATACTGCCTGGGCCATTGAAGGTGTGGATGCCAGGTATTTTGTCCCAGTAATGAGGAAAGTAACTAAGACAAATGAATAAGCAGAATGAATTTCTGAATCTTTTTATTTTTCTGCTAGTTTTGGGAGCTGGTGACGTTCTGAGTCATTTATACTCATAGCCATCCTACAGGAAGATAGGCTA
The DNA here is from genome assembly GCA_004027025.1 of Myocastor coypus. Classification (NCBI taxonomy): domain Eukaryota; kingdom Metazoa; phylum Chordata; class Mammalia; order Rodentia; family Myocastoridae; genus Myocastor; species Myocastor coypus. The sequence goes on along the minus strand of PVJA010008493.1, from coordinate 41,293 downwards.
TTCAGGTTTCCAAAGTCAGAATTGAAATGGTTTTAAAAGCTGGGCGTGGCGGTGCATGCTGGTAATCCCAGCCCTTGGAAGGCTGAGGCAGGAGGATCAGTGCAAGTTTGAGACCAGCCTTGGCTATAAAAGTTAGCTCAAGGCCAGCCTGAACTGCATAATGAGACCCTGTCTCAAAAAGACAAAAAAAAAAAAAAAAAAAAAGGAAAAGAAATGGTTTTAAAGTGAGTACCCTTTAAACTATGACAAGAGAGTTTTGAAGGTGTGGGCAGACTGCTCCAGATGCCTCCACTTGTGTAATCATAAGCAGTAGATTACTTTGATACCTCCTGAAAATATTGAGAAGAAAACAGTGCTAAGAAACCCATGATATATTTAGATTTTCCACATGTAGTGATATTGTCTTGGGCAAAATGGTGCTAATTATGGGAAATCAGACTGTCCTAGAAAAGTGCTTCAGCTAACTTGAGTGTAAGATTGATCAGGCCATCATCCTTTGTCAGGAATATGCTTTCAAATAGCCTTAGCTACGCTAATAATTGCATCAGTTCCTGTTTCCCATTGGAGATTGTATGTTTAAGTTTATTGTATTTAAAAGTTACAAGGGAATTTCAAAAGTGTGGAGGTGCATGGCTTAGCTGGGAAAAACCACTGGACTGGGAGTTAAAATAACTAGTCTTCTTATCCTGTTTGGTCACTAGCTGGTTGGACGACCTTTTGCAGATCTCTTAAGGCCCTTTTTTTTTTTTTTTTTAAGTTTTTATTTATTTTTTTCTTGTTTCAGAACCTTTGTTTGTTTATTCACTCATTTTTATGGCCCGCTCAGCCCGCCCCAGGGGCAGGGCTGGTGCAGCATGTGGTGCCGGGGATTGAACCATGGTCCCTGAAGCCGCCCAAGCTTCCCCAAGCAGGGGCTTTAGACCACTGAGCCATCCCGCCAGGCCCTTAAGGCCCTTTTTTGAATAATGAGAAAGCTCTACTAGAAAATTGTTCAAGCCCAATTTATCAGTAAGTCTCTGAGATTCTGTAATAATTCAAAGAATACTGTGATAAGTGCCTATGATTGTGGTCTCATCTATAGGGTGCCACAATTCTAGAGAGCTTCAGCAGAATCATCAAATTATTCATTGTATGAAATTTAAAATAACTTAGTATCTCTTGGACAGTGATCAAAAATGGTCTTGGTGAATAGAAACAAACACTCCTACCCCCCCACCCCACCTTTTAACTATTTGGTAATGACCCAAAAGGGAGAGTCATTTATTTAAGGAACAAGGGGCTAGAAACATAAAGAGTGGTGTGACAGGTAGGGCTTCTGCACATCTGGCTTGTAGGACAGTTAGATGGCTGCACACTTCTCCCAAGGCTTAGTGTCTTGTCATGTCCGGACTGCCACACTCTACACCGTGGATGACTTTGACTCCTCCTACCCCTCGATTCCCAAGTATTTTATTTTTGTTAGTGCTATAGTAAATGAGACTATTGATTTCTTCTTCAGACAGTTGGGTATTAACGTATAAAAGTACCATCGATCTGTGCATGTTGAGTTTTTATTCTGCAGCTTTACCAAATTTATTAGTTCTAAGAAAGTTTTTTTTGGTGGAATCTTTAGAGTTTTCTATATATGTATGAGATCGTATCATCTTCAGATAGTGAAAATTGAACTTTTTTGCATTCTGAGTTTCTTTTTTTTGCCTACTTACCTGGTAAACTATTGAATAAAAGTGGCAAGAGTGGGATTCTTGTTTTTCTATCTCTGAGGAAATTCCTTGAACTTTTGATCATTGATGTGTTTGCTGTGTGCTTAACATAAATATTGATATAGAGTTCTCTCATTTTTGTGTGTGATACTGGAAGTCTTTAACACAGAGCCTTTGTATGGCAATACATTTTAGCTTTTTAAAAAATTTGAACTTTTGAGCCGGGCGTGGTAGCGCACTCCTGTAATCCCAGCACTTGGGAGGCTGAGGCAGGAGTATTGGTGTGAGTTCGAGACCAGCCTGAGCTACAAAAGTGAGCTCAAGGCCAGCTTCAACTGCATAGCGAGACCCTGTCTCAAAAAGACCCCCCCCAAAAAAATTTGAACTTTTGACACAGGGTCTCACTAAATTGCTGAGTTGATCAGGCTGGGATTAAAGGCTGTAACTTTTGATTGTCTGGCCTCAGCCACCAAGAATTCTGGGATGACAGGTGTGCATTACCATGATAGGTGAAAATATAATCTTTCTATACATAATTTTGGAGAATTTTTATTATGAAAAGATGTTGACCTTTATTCTGCATTTGTTCTTTTTTTTTTTTTTTTTAAACTTTATTTATTTATGTCATGGCTGGCTCAGTCTGCCTTAGGAGTGGGGCTGGTGCAGTATATGGTGCTGGGGATCGAATCACAGTCCCTGTGATTGCCTAAGCTTGCCTAAGTAGGCACTTTAGATAGCTGAGTTATGTGGCCAGCTCCTCTGCATTTGTTTAGATTTTACTGCATTTGTTGAGGTGATCATGTGATGGTTGTCATCATCCTTAAACTATTAGGAACTGCTTGAAGTGAAGTTTAAATGGACTCAATTTCTTTAATCTAAAGAAATAGAGTGGTTTCATAAAGTAAAAAGTCAAGACCAAATTATATACCGTATAATGGAAGCTCCCTGTACATGTAATCTTAAAAGAAAACTGAATAGAAAAGTAGAAAAGATAAAGTATATAAATATAATCAGAAGAGAGGAAGTTCAGCTATATTTACATGAGACAAAACAGCCTTAAAGTTAAAAACTTTGAAACCATGTATAGTGCTTTGTAGAACTATTGTCAGTGTCAACCGTCTGAATGAGTCACAGCTATTGCTTGACCAGTTTGCTCTCTGTGAAAGCCAGAGAGAATGTTTTCGCTCTAAGTGACTTTCCTTAGGTACACTGTACATCTTCAATCCCTTTCCTCTGTAGCCCCATAATCTCCTGGAACAGAAAATTTGGGAAACCACTGAGTTATAGGATGTTATAGCACAGGTTCTTTTATGTCCTGCGTCCTCAATGACCTTAAAGAGCTAGGGCCAAAATATTGGCTATCCTTGTAGCCCTTCTTTTTCTCTAATTTTTGGTTTGCAAACTTATATTATTAACCCTCCAGATGAAAAGCTTAGTGAAATTATTACTCTATAACACAGGTACTTGAGCTTAACATCACTGTATCAAACATCTTAGACATAACTTTGAGTTGGTATTATCTATCAATCATATATATTCTAACAAATCCCTATAGAATGTGATAAAAGCAGTTACACATTTTTACACAGGAATTTAGAAATGTAAGCATATACAAAATTGTAGCCTGTCAATCCTTAAGTATTTTTCCTAGTTTCTTACTCTCATTTAATACCATTTTTGTTTTCTTGTAAACCAATTATTTACTTGAGAGAGAGTATAGCATAACTAAAATTACATTAGAAGCAGCACACATCTAAAAGACCAGAATGACAGGCATTCCATGCATAGTTTTAGTGTTACACATTGCTATCCTCAGTGTGATAAACCTTTTGGACATTCTTAGGACTGTTATCTAATTCATCCTGTGCATCGTTTTGCTCCTGTCATGTTTCCTGTTTTCTCCTTGCAGTCTCTTCCTTGTTTCACCTTTAGTTCTTGATTTCCATTCAGCTGTGTTACGACTCATCCAGATGGCTGACACTGACAACAGTTCTATGAAGCACTGTACATGGTTTCAAAGTAAATCCTGAGGGGATTTGACTGACCTTGAGAAATACAAAAGTTCCATGTTTTGTTATACAGGTCTTGCTTTAATTTGCCCTTAACCACCCAGCAAAAAAGTTTAACCACAATGCATAAAACCTAAAGCTAGATTAGTATGCTGAACTATAAAAGGCTTAAATCAACAACTTCCATCATTGTCAGTTTTGCCAATAACCCACTGTGATTATGGAGCATTGGATTATGTATACAACTACTTTCTCTTAGTTCAGTGAGAATGAATTTTTTGTACCAATAATGATTAAAGAAATTATCACATCTACACCCTGTGCTCTGTATAACTACTAGGAGGACAATAATATGCATTATATCAGATACTGGAAATGTACTGCTAACATGTTTTGAAACTGTCACATTGTTAATTCTTATTAAATGCAATTAAAAAGGTAAAAGCCATCACACTAGATGAAGTAAGAAAATATATCACATTATAGTATGGCTGAGCATCTTTCATCTGAAAATTCACAAACCTGAAATGCTCCAAAATTCAGAACATTTTTTTCTTTAACAGATTGTATTTTTCATTAGTCCATGTTTGCATTACATAATATTTACATTCGTTATTCGGAGTTGGGAGATGTACATAACACATCATAATTCTTTTCTCATCATCTTCCTCTTTCTTCCTCTCCTCTCCACCATCTTTTGGTCCTCTTCCGATTTGGGAAGAATCTATGTCCCTACTTCCTGTTCTCTGTCTTTGATTTTGTTGTTAATGCTAACAGGATTCTCCTCATGAGAATTCCACAGCTGGCCTCATGTGATGGAGTGCAGTCAAAGCAGTGTGAACTAAAACTACTGTCTAAAATTACAAAGACAATGTATGTAAAGTGTATATAAGTTATATGTTTCATATGGGGTATATTCCCAAGAGACCTCATTTTGTTTATGTACATATTCACAAATCCAGATATATTCAGAATATGAATAATTCTGGCCCTAAACATCTGATGATAAAGGATCCTTAACCTGTAATAATACATAATATGAAAAGTTCACTAAGGATATAAGAATTGTAAATAGAGTTGCAGCCAAATTTGATGTACCTAAATATGTAAAGCAGATAGTAACAGAACTAAAGAGCTAGGCAGCAATACAATGTAGTAGGAGACTTCACTTTCCCACTTTCTACAGTAGATAGAACGTCTAGACAAAGTGTTGATGAAAAAGCAGTAGGACTGGAGCAGCCATATATAGACTAAATGGATCTAACAAACAAATGCAGACTATTTCATACAGAAGTAACAGAATATACCTTTTTGTCAAGCGGAAATGGAGCAGCCGTATGTTAGATAACAAATAAGTCTTAAGTTTAAGAAGATTGAAATCAGCAATCATGTTTTTCTATTCACAGTGATGTGAAACTATACTAACAGGAAGCAATAAGAAAATTCACACTCCTGTACAAATAGCATGTTCCTGAACAACAAGTGAATAAAGAAATAAAAAAAGATAATTGCTTCCATATACTTTTACACAAAAGGCCACCCATCATAATACTTTCTAATGATGTAAATTACATTAAAAGAACAGATTAGTCTGAATTTTAATATGTTGTTTTGTCAAACATTATGAGGTTCTCTAATACATCGAAATAATCTTTTAATGTCTATCTTTACCTGTGTACACACAAGGTTATCATTCATATGGCTGATTTCCTAAAACTCATTCATTTGAATGGCACAGTAGAAGCACTTCCATTGTTCAAATTAACAATAATGTTATATGGATAAAACTTCAGTTTCCCAGTTTGGTCGAGAAAAGTAGAATTGCTTATAGGGAGAGTGCTTCTGCTTATGCAACTGGAATCAGAATTGCTGTGTAGTGTCTGTTTATGATGTAGAGCAAGTTACTAGAGAATTTGTTCTAGCCCAGTGCCGTGGAGTAAAAGAACTATTGCTGAGTAAATGAGCATCTTTCATGCTATCTTGAGATGTCCTAGAAAAGTTAAGATTGTAAGATTTTTAGGTGTTTTTAAACTCAGATTAAAATATAATGTGGTAATTAGAAGCCCTGATTAACCTATTTGATTTATTTCAAAAAATACATCATCGTTGATACTTTGCAGGATATGTGCAGATGCCAACATTATGTGTTCCTATTGGTCTAAAAATTGTCCATACTTGGAAATGTATCTGTCATGCCTTTTTGTTTTTGAACGTGTTTCTGTGAGTTCAATATGGATGAATTGTGAATTTTAATCTAGTAAGATTTTAAATGGGAAAATATTATTAGATAGAAAATGTTCAGGAAGGTAGGCTTCATGTTATATTTTGATTAAAATCTAACAGCATTCACTTATTTAATTAGTATTTGATAAGTACTGAACATTCTGGTGACCCTAGGGAGAATACATACTTGAATCACCCATGGGTGGCTCCTGACATCAGAAAATGGGCCTGGAACCACAGCATTCTTGGGGTCTGAAACAGGAGGATTGCATGTTCCAATCCAACCCAGACAATTTAGTGAGACCTTGTCTCAAAATAAAGAAAGACAGCAGGAGACATAGCTCAGTGTGTGGTTCTGGCTTCAGTTCTTGCTGCCTCTCCCCATCAACCCTAAAAATGGGAAAGAAAAAAACTCATATTCTAGGCCTGAAGACCAACCTGTCTATCCCTCCAAGAAGGGAGCACCTTGGTCCTGTGAGAAAAATATGTGCTTGTAACAAGTATGTAGCCATCTCAGGAAAGGCTAAAGCAGTGTTGTTGGAAATGGAAGAGGCCTGTCCTGTAAATAAACATTCAATGTATGCAATAAATGTTATACTTTAAATTGTGTTAAAGTGTATGTTAGCAATGTGAAGTTACCTCACAATATAGAAACAGTAATCATATTTTAGGTTTTTAATTATGAAGACATATAAATGCAGTCACCTCAGTCCTAAGATCAGTGATTGAAAATGTGTAAGCATTACAACCTTGCAATATATACATGAGTAAAATTCCAATTTTCATCTTCAGAGAACTGATTGCTATTGTAATTTTGTTTGTTAGAGAAAGGTGTTACAGGTCCGTGAAATAGAACTGCTTAAAGGCACTGCAGCTAACAGGCCAACATATGGGCAATTGTCTTGTTCACAAATTCTGAATACAGGTTGCAGTTTTACTGACTTCAACCTGAGACCACTGAACATTCTTTATGAACCCATTGTGCTAACCTCTGGTGCTAAGGATTCTTCACAGGCAAAGATGGCATGCCACATTTGGTGTTTTCATTAATGAATACCCTTATGTGTGTAGGATGATTCGAACTTAAGACAAATGTAGGTGCTTTCCATGACCAAAATAATTTATTGTACATGTAAACTAACATGTTTTGATATATATGTGTCATGATATACACATACAGTAAAGTGATTCTTTTGTCAATAAAATGACATGATCTTCATCTCATATTATTGCCATTTGTATTTCTTTCTCATTTTCATTCATTCATTCATTCGGTCTGTCTGTCTGTCTGTCTGTCTCCACCCTCTGCTTCTCTTTGTGATAGGAGTGCCTACAGTTTTCTCTCTTGGCAAATCACCACTGGCAGATTAATAGTGCATAATATTATTATTATCATTATTATTGTTATTGTCATTGTTATTTGAGGAACTGGAGATTGAACTCAGGCCCTTGAGCTTGCCAGACAAGTGCCTATTCTACTGAGCTATCTCCTCAGCCCCACAATATAATATTATTAATGATAGTCCTCATGCTGTGTGTTAGATCTCTGCATTCAGGTGTTTCTGGACCTATAGCAATTATATATAGGTGTCTTAGTTACTCTTTACTCATTGCTGGGACAAATACCGACACTCAAAATGAAGGAAGGAAAGGTTTATTTAGCTTACAGTTACTGGAGGTTTCAGTCCATACTCGACTGGCCCAAGGCTAAGTGGAACAGGGCAGAGAGCATCGGGTTCATGGTGGCGGAACAGCAACAGTGGCGATGGAGGCAGTGGAACAACCAAGGGAACAGAGAGCAACAGCGCTAATCTGTCTTTGTCTCTCTTTTTAAATTACATCAGGCTCTCTGTCTCAGCCTATCCACCTTAGGCTACAGCTATAATCCCAGAAGTACTTAAAACACAATCCCAGGGATTACGGATCAAGTCTCAAACTCTAGATTGGTACTAAATCACATAATCCCAGTGGATCATGGATCAAGTCTCAATCTATAGAAGTCCCTGCCAATGACTGCATGAGGCTTTGGGGGCACAACTAGACATAAACCATAACAATAGGAAACCAGGGTAAATTAAAAAATACATATTTATATATTGCAACAATCAGTAGTACTATCCTAAACTTCAGTGATAATCGCACTAATTGTTTCTAAAGTGTAAGAGATAATTTGATTTTTGCTCTGTGTATTTTTTTAGCTTTCTTATTTTGGGGAGTACATTGATAATATTATTTCTTTATCAAAGGAAAAATTTTAAAAGAGGTCCTAAAGTTCTTCAAGTATTCAAAACACACACAAAAAACCTAGAACATAATACAATACTTGATCTTCTCAGGAATGTAAGATAAGTGAGATATCAATTTTGTTTTTCATAGAAATATATAATCATGGTAACTAGAATTGGATGGAACATTTTATCAGCTTAATCACTTGTTTACAGAGGGAAAATGGCATCTCAACTTGAATACGAGATAATTCTTTTATAAGAAACTTTATTAAAATTTTTATCAACATTTGGATTTTTGAGTTACAGTTTAAATAATCCTTCTCTCCTGAGTGATTCTAGAATCATTGAGGAGATATTTATGAAATTTAAAGAAGTATTTATATCAAACCTATAATATATATCAAAATAAAGCCCCAGGAACAGTTGACTAAGTTAATAATTGCGTAAATTAAAAAAAAAAAAAAAAAAAGACAAGAAGATGCATATACTGTTTTACTTTACTTCCGTTATCTTCATATCAACAGTGTGATATTTTTATCTATAAACAATATACATGAATAAATTTAGTTGCAAGTTTATGGATTATGGGGGTAATGTGAACTTTTAGTTTTAAGAGATCAAATAGAGTGTACTGACCTATGCCTGCAAGGTAATTTGTAAGTCTGATAATGGATAATACAGAATCATCTCCCAATTCACATGTACACATCTCTTTTGTTCATTTCATTATTGGAGTTCACAAAGAACTGGACAATTTTCCTTTTAATAACTGTCATTCATTTTTATACGTACATGTTTGGAGAACAGTCTGCCTTGAGGCGCCAGTTTTTGCTTGGTAGATTGTGTATTACTTGCTGTCTCTAAGGGAGAAAGCAGGCACCTCCTACTTCTGTCACCGAATTTGGGATTAGCATAATGGCATGCACAGTATGAAATGGTATTATGGTATTTCATCTTCAATCTTTAATACTACAGCGTATGTAAAGTAGGTACCTTTATAAAATAACCCTCCCTACTGTTAACTGCTCTTGGTAGAAGTCTTTTTTTCCCAGTACTAAGATGGGATGCAGATGATGAGAAGCTTGCATTTGTGGGCTGGAAATTTAGGCGGTTCACAAATGTCTTGACTCCTGCTGTGCTCTCTCTGGTGTGTGGGTACTGGCTGGCCGGCTGGTCCTGCACTCCTCCCTCATTGGGTTGACCTCAGTGTTTGACTTGCATTGGAGAAGAAGGGAGGGTGTAGAGCACAGGGATTGTTGGCCAGGAAGCAAGGAGTTGGTCTTATCTCTTTCATTGTGCTGCATGAGGTCATGTCATCTTTCTGAGCTTGGGCTTTCTCATCTGTGAAATAAAAAATGTTGAATTAAACAAGTCTGAAATGCTTTGAATCTTTGTTTAATGAGCTGTGTTCTAGGTTCATTTATTCAGTTATGCACTGCCAGACCCCTGCAACTCATTTAACCTTTCCAAACCAAAGGTGCTCCTCTATAATTGCCTAGCCAGCTGTACAGGGTAAGAGTGAGGATGAAAGGAGATAAGACAGACAAAAGATGAATGATAAACTATAGTGCATTGCAGTTCTGATCATTTTCTGAGAAGACCTTGCATCTTCTGTCAGAGGTGTACCAGGTAGGTGGTTATAAAAGTTTTTCCTTGCTTGTGTATAGTTTGATTATATTAAGTTGAAGAACACCAAGAGGCAGCCACTTCCTTGAATGTGCCATTTTATTTAGTTAAAAAACTGAAGTCACACTACCATTATTTTCCCTCAGATTTCCTGGAAAGCCATGTAGATCCATTGAATATTACATAAATGGTGAAATTATTAAGTGTTCTGGGTTCTTACAATTTTGCAAAACAGTGGAATAAACAAAGTTAAAAAAATTCTTCGTTAAAATGAGGACAGTATCTGAGTCCTTGGTGTTGCATATTAGGGGAACAGTTCTTTCTCAATGCCTCTTCAATGCAAATCTCATGGATAATATGCCCTGGTTGTTTGTTAGAGCACAGATTTGAGGTCCTGCAGGGTCATTGACCCTGCCACCCCACATACTCTTTTTCTTTAGATCTCAGATTAAAGCTATTTAGAGAGATGATGAGGATTTAGTATCCCATATCAGAGTTTCTTTTTATACCCATTATCTATAAAATTCCTTGGTCAAGAACAGCAATTCTGTTCATGAAGCTCTAGCACCCAGGCCTGACAGATCCTGATGACTCCACTGGGCAAGGTCCATTGAAAGTTGTCTGCCAAATCTTCTAGTCTGCTTTCTTTTCCTCCAAGGTAAAATCATTAAAGTGAAGACAGTGGAGAGTGTTTCGTTGTGCTAATTTTCCGTCTCAGAACTTTCTAGAATGGGAGATATTTTAGAAGAGGACTAACTCCCCTTCCACTAAGCCCACCCCCCCCCCCACCTCGAGTTTACTTGAAGGCGAGATGATACATCTGTACAAAAGTGAGGGGAAGAAAGAGAGGAGCAGGAGGCTCCTTGACCTTGATAGAATCCCATTTTCTTCTCTTGATCTTCCTGCAGAGCCACTCAGATCTTGAAGCGAGTCTTTGTGGGTGTATACTGTGTGGTACACACGTTCTCCTAATATCAAGTTTCTGGAAGGAAAACCTGTGCTTACATCACTCATTGCCTTGGTCCTCCAGGTTTTTGGCAGCTGTCCCTTACCTCTGTATTTTTCAAGGTCTGATCTGAGCCCAGGAGAAACCTGGGAACTCCAACTTTTCAAAGCAAGAGAGTAAAGGGAGTGGCAGCAGCTCTGGCAGCTAGCTAGCCCCTCTCCCCTCCTTACATTGTAAGGGACATTACTTGCCCTAGGGCGGGTGCAGCATCCCCACCCACAGTAGTCAATCATAAACCCCAGAAGTTGCTCCACCACTGCATGAAGCTTTAGGGGAAAACTAGACAGAAACTGTAACAGTTATTATCATAACACTGATTGGAATACAGAATTAAAAGGGCAACTGGAATTTTGATGACAGTATCATTAAGTATCTACCTGTACAAAAGTATGCTGAATGTTGGTACAGAAGAATAATTAACGGCATGGTAGGATGCTCTTGCTAAATTAAAAGAACAGATTACAAAACAATGGAAATCATTTGTGTCTCTAACATTTTTATTCTTTGAAAGATTGTGACTGTGTACTTTATGTGTGTATGTATAAAAACCTGAAGGAAGCTGGGTGTGGTGGTGCATACCTATAATCCCAGCACTTGGGAGGTCAAGGCAGGGGGATCGGTGTGAGTTCAAGACCAGCCTGGGCTACAAAAGTGAGCTGCTCAAGCCTAGCCTGAACTATACAGCGAGACCCTGTCTCAAAAAGACAAAAACCAAAACAACCTGAAGGAACTACACCAGACCCTGACTGGGGTTTTCTCAATGAAGCACACTTCACATTTCAGGCCTGATTGCTCCAGATGTTTGCCTACCCAGGGGGCTTTGCTGGTTGTGAGCCAGAGCTCTCACCAGGCTTTCTGACAGCTAGCAAAAGGCCATCCACTTGGTCCTGGAGGAAACACTGGAATTTAGTGACTATATTTGGATCATAGATTATAGTCATTTTATTTTCTCCCTATTTTATTTATATTTACTCCAATTTTCTTTAATAAGCATATATTAGAGTCATAATAAGAGCATAATATGTGGTATTTGTAATGTTTCACACCATTTAAAATGTATGTAACTGAGTACTGTGCACCATAAGAAATTAAAAGATTCTGATTTTTCTTTTCTGCACCCTAGTGTCCACTTATGGTTATAAGACTGATTCAAAAAATTCATTTTAGCTGGGACAGTATCTGGCCGTGATCTCCAGGAGGATTCTGACTGCCTTCCCCAGCCCCCCATCCAGATCCCCAGTGTCCTGATGCGTGGCTATCCTTCTGATATAGGGGAGCGAAACTCCCAACCTGAAAGGTACCTGGGATGAGTTCATGTTCTGTAACACCGAAGAATGAATTTTAGGAACAGATATTAGGAGCAGAATATATTTATTGAGGGAAGGAAAGCTGTGTCTGAGAGAGGGACAGGAGGGGAACCTGAGTACATTGCTCAGGAATCTAAGGATTTTTGTAGAGGTGAGGCAGGTCTAAGGTGGAAAACTTGGGAACTTCCACATAAGGTGGGACAAAACTATGGTCTGTCAGTAAGACTACAAGTACAATTCCTCAGGTAAAGTTAAATTGGGATCATATGGGGAAGGGAGTCATGTAGCAGTTGTACATGAATGCAGAACAGAGGCTTTTCCTGTAGGGTGTTGGATTAGTGACTCTTGCTTTTCCAAGGTGATTGATACTTATTTAGAATATCAGTCCCTGCTGTCTATCCCTGGTGAGGTGTGTGGCTATATTTATTTAACCTTTTGTCTTGGGGTCCGGCCCACAGCAGGACTGCCTGTCTTCCACAGTTTCAATGTATGTTGTGTTCTGTATTCCTTAAGGGCCCATCCCTGTCTGATTGCCTATTATATTTCTCTCTAACTCAGCTGCCTACAACATTTGTCTTTGTATTCTATGAAATGGCACTTAGCAGTGCACTTTTTAAATTGGTATCCTGAGACCTTGGAAGTTACTAACAAGACTGGTAATAGGAAATTACATGGTAGCTTTGCACTACCTATAGAATCAGGGTCTAAGACCAAAGCCTTAGACCTTGCTCAAACCTTTCTTTATCTTGGCTTTATTTTCAAAATACTTAAGTTAATCATTCTGAGTAGACACACACCTTCAAAATACTTCCTAATTACCTGATACATTATGCAACTTTTAGCTCTACCTTGTCTCTGGGAAGACTTTCATTTTTTTCTGAGTTTTATTCATGCTAAAAGAAAACCAACTCAAGTCTTCAGAACTCTGAAACACTTTTCCTAAGCTGTCAAGCACATAGTAATTTCATCTGACTTTGATCTTAGCATTTGCCGATACGCCGTAACTCTTTGATTCTTTTTCTCTCCTACCCTTCCTCCTGGAGCTAATCATTTCACCTTTATTTCAGAAATATGTCTGCAGTCTCATCCATATCTCCTTTCCATGCTGCTGTCTTCTTTATCATTTCCCATGCTCCTTCCCTTCTCTTCACTGGGCTCTCTGCTCTACTTCTACATTCTGGTGAGGTCACCCTGGACCAACCAGAGCAATTCCCCACTAACAGCCATCCCATGGAGTCTTCCTGTATAGAGAATGAAATGCAAAGTGCACTGTGGTTCCAAGGTCTTGTATTACCTGGCTGTCGCAAGTTCTCAGTTCCTTTCTCTCTTCTCCTTATGTGCTTTCCTCCAACTACACTGTTCTCTCTGCTCTTTGATCTGCCAACTACATTTTCAGTCCTCCCTAAATACATCAAAAAGACTCACTTAGAAAATATCAGTTTGTTTTAAACAACAGTTTTCTTCAAAAACCCTGACTCTGCTTCCTGATCTTAACTTTAAAAATGCAAACTGTAGGAATGTTTAAATTAGCAAAGACATCTTTTTTTTCTACTTAAGATTTTCATGAAGTTTCATGGTGTCTTAGTCAACAGTAGCAATTATTATACATGAATACCTGAAGTTAATTTTCTTCATAACAACAAAGGAGCCATTTCACTGATGAAGTGTTTCTTAGAGATTTATAAGCTGTTTATAAGTGTACATTACTCATATTCCATGAAATATTTTCTTAGTAACTTATAACTTAAAATGACCATTGGGACAGATGGGCTGAACCACAGGCATCTGATGTCAAGTAGTTAGTGAGTGTGAGGTGCCAGAAAGACCAAGTCCATCAAAGCAGGGTGCTTCTAATTGCTTGAAAATGAAGGTCTGCTCCTCTCACTGCAATACAGGGTGTTTTCCTTTGAAAAGGAATGTCATCCTAAACAGCCCTCCATATCTTCTAGCCCAAAATACTCAATCTTGTGTAAGGAAACTGGAATATAAATAGACACATTGAAAGAGGACTTCCCCTCTCTCTACTTCTTAGGGCACAGTGGCAGCTATGAAATACGAACTCCTCTGCAGGAAGTTTAACTATGATCAGCTACAAGAATATGAGACAGGGAGAAAGGTCACACACTGAGATAGTGTCATCTGTTACTGTCCAGCTTGTCACCTGTGCAGAACTCACCAAGTGCTAGCTGAGACACCAGTCTCCTGTTCTTCTCTGGAATACAACCACAGTGAAGATTTCAGTCAGAGCAGAGAAAAATGTTAAAGATTATAATGCCTATTTGTCAACTCTGTTGTTGATCAAGGATCAAGAGGAAGATTTTGTACTCCCTTTAATTTGTAGCTTGTACTGATTCATCTAGAAGATTCTAAATTCAAGAGCTACCTTGAGAGCAACCCATCTTTTTAGTAATAAAGGATTTATTCAAAGCCACAGGTATATTCTACCTACTGTAATGTCTTATTTGATTGAAATCATTTTATATTAACAATTTCTCTTCTATGAGAAGGAAAAAAGTCAAGATCCTACAACAAAATTATGTGCTGGGGCCACGAACTTTACATCCAAACAAACTAGATCTATTCACTCTTGAATCTGTAATCTATGTAGCAGCAGATGTGGGTCAGTAAATGTGTGTGCACAACATGGTTAGAAGGACACAGATTTTGTCACTTCGGGTTCTTGGACCCCTCCTAAGGCAGTAATGTAGGAAGAGACAGCAGTAGTCCATTTTGTGGCTACATTTTCTAACCCTACAGAGTAGATGGAGCAGCAACTTTAGGATGACTGTCTTTTTTTTTTAGCAAATTTTGTTCTTTGCTTGGCACTAACACTTTATATTAAAACAATTGGGAAGTTGGTCATATGGATCTGCATCCTAAATTTTGCCTGATTTTTTTCATAGTATTTTGTATGTGCATATTTCTGTACTGAATTTTCACTTGTTCTTTACTCATTGGTTTACTTGTTTGAGTTAGGGTCTTGCTGTGTCATTCAGGCTGGCCTTGAATTCACAGAGGTCCTCTTGTGTCAGCCTCACCAGTGCTGAGATTATAGGCATGTATCACTATGCCAGGTTCTAAAGAGTTAATCCAAATTATGGCTTTTCCAGCATCAAGGTTAATTCTTCCTTTAATGTTAATTTAAACATTAGGAAAATAAACCTTCAAGGATCAGCCAGATAGCTCAGTGGACTAAAGCTCCTGCTTAGGCAGAGCACAGGAGCCAGGGTTTGATTCCTAGTGTACTTTGCCAGCCCCACCCCCAGGGCACCCTAAGAGAGAGATTGAGACTGGTCATGGTGGTGAACACCTGTAATCCCAGCACTTGGGAGGCTGAAAACAGGAGAATCATCATGAGTTCAATCTGCGTAGTGAGATACTGTAGACCCTGTACCAAATACATAAACGAGCAAAAATCAGAAAATATATCTTTGAAAGGTACTCCTCTAGCATACACATCTAGTGTTTTCCTTTTCTTTGATAATACATTTAGTTTTCTTGCACATAGAAATTTCCAGGTTGCTTTCTGAATTATTTATAAATCATGTCTAATTGTGGAATGTGTCTTGAACTATTAAAAGAAATTTATTAGCTTTTTCACAGTTATAGTTGTTACCCTGGGAATATACCTTAAAATAATTAAAGCAAAATCATCAATTACAGCATTGGAAGTTTCTTCTTAGACTCTATCCATTGTTTCCTGTGTATTTCCCTAGGAAACAACCTAGTATGATGCTGTTACACTGCACTTGGTTGATACTAACTGTTCCATTCTGAGTGAATGCCATTGTTTGATTTCCTTCAGACACACTTCAGACAACCTTATGGTGTCAGCACTTCTTTCAGAAACTATTATTACATAGATACCAAAATTTTCCCTTTTTTATCTGCTCATTTCAGGTACTTTATGTGATGTGAGATAGAAATTAATTTATATTTCAGTTTTCACCCTTTTTAAATACCATATTTTGAATCAGAGTTGAAGGTGATCCTTACAGCAGTTAAGATTATTTTTTGAGACAGGGTCTCATGCTTTAGTGTAGGCTGTAATAATGATGTTTAACAACAAAATAATCCACAAAACACCATCATAAGTTAGCTAGCAAGATGGCTCCATGGATTAAGCACCGCTTAGGCAAGCATAGGGACTGGGGTTCGATCCCCACCCCCTGTGCTGAGCTGGCCACTGAAACTGGGCATGGTGGCGCATTCCTATAATCCCAGTTCTGGGGAGGCTGAAAACAGGATAGAGCTGCACAGTGAAACCCTGTAATAACCAAGTACATGAAAAAAATAGGCAAACAAAAAGCATAAATGAGAGCATAAAAATGATAGAGGGGTTAACACACATTTCTGTGCAGTGCATGCACTATGGTAAGTCCTAGGATAGAAGAAAGAATGATATGTTCTTAGATCTTAGGAAATACAGAGTGTAACATCTCTTCTTTTCTGCCTTATCCTCATATTAAATCTCTGCAAAGGCTAAAGTACTAGCTTTCCCAGATCTGTTTTACATTCTAGACATTGAATTCAGTGTCCTTTTCTCCTTATCAGCCTGGACTTATTCCAAGCTTCTTAACTTCTAGACAACCACAAAGGTGAGATGTGATACTAAACCTTCCACTAATTTATCTTGATATCCTATCCAGTATTTCTTGGTACTGAAGGTCACAAATAGAGATATGATTTTTTTTGTTTTTAGTAGAAGGAATAAAACAAAACTATGGGCACAGAATCAATGTCTAAAACAGATTTTTGAGAAAATAAGAATCCTGAATGATGGATTTCCATGCAAAAAGACCCCATACTTTAGCACCAACAATAAGAATTATTCTGTGTAGTATTGATTTCTAGTAATTTGAGTTCTGGGAATGATCCATGTATAGACAATGTAGCCTTCTCCAGTTTCCTGTGAAGAATAGAACTGCCCTCTCTTCGTTAGCTATGTGACCATGAACAAGTTGGTTCATTGTTATCTCATCTATAAAGAATAAGAATAATAAAATTCACATCTCACAGATGTGGAGGATGATTATGTGGAATAAATGTGGTCCCAGAACCTGGCATGAAATAACTTAGTATTCATAATCTTCTCATGTTCTTCCTTGGTACCTTCAGGAAATATATCATATCCCAACTGTAGAATTGTATTGTGAATAGTGTGTGCTTTTCTGCTGAATTATAGACTTGTAGAATAAGGATCCTGACTTATATATATTATATTTTACATAGTGCTTTGTAATTTTCAAATTCTTTGCATAATTTAAAATACACAGCACAGGTCTGTGTTTGTTATTAACATTAATATTGCCTTCATTGTTATTATTACAACAGCATCAAAGTAGACCACGTAGTATCATGTCCATTTCATAAATATGCCCCCAGATATTACAGAAGTCAAGAGAACCAAAAGCTCTGGTTGGTGAACAGCCCTCCAAAAACTCTTAAATGACCCTGAAATCAACTGAATCCAAGCTCAGTGCTCATCTCTGTACATCATTGAGATTATTACACAACCCCTATCTGCATTCCATGCTTATCAGAATAATTGGCCTATTACTCAGATTGCTAATGATGAACAAGGACTGATATTTTTTAGTGCTAAACTTTTTATCAGTTGAAAGATTTAATAGTGAAAGATTTATGTTCTGTGTGTGGCACAAGTCAAGCTTTTTTCAGTTGCTCATTCTTAGATTAACAGTTAGAAAATTATATTTACGTTGTACCACTTCTGTAGTCACCATTCATTTCCTCACTACCTCACTAGGCAAGCAGAACCTCTGGTTCTGTACTCTTTCCTTGACCACTTGCCAGTCCATTATCCAGTTATCAAATTGCAACCATTGTACACTTCATAGAAAGACTAAAATTGGAGATAGTGCAGATAGAAGCTGCTGAAGCAATAGTCACTAGCTCATTGCTAATGGGAATGAAAATGGTACAGTCATTTTATTTATTCTTTTAAAGTTTTTTTTTTTTTTTTGCATGTGTGTGCAGGGTCTTACTACATAATTCAGATTCATAGTGATCCTCCTGATTTCTGCCTCCCTAGTGCCAGGATTAAAGGCCTATGCTACCACTCCCAGACTCCATCACTGGCTCACTGTGCCCTGGTAGGGGTGGGTGGTGGCAGGGCTGGTGTGTCATGAAGTGCCAGGGATTGAACCCTGGCCCCTGTGCTTACCTAGGCAAGCGCTTAGTCCGCTGAGCTATACCTCCCGTACATGGTATAGTCATTTTAGAAGATAGTTTGGAGGAGTTTTTTATACAGCTAAACCTAGACTTCACATATGATCTGACAGTCATGCTCTTTGGTACTTACCCAAATATACTGAAAACTTATGTCTACACATAAAATTGCACATGAGTGTTTGTGGTAGCTTTATTCATGATTGCCAAACTTTGAAGCAACCAAGATGTTCCATGAGTAGGTGAATGGGTAAACAAACTGGCCTTCCATTTAATGGAATATTATTCAGTGATGAAATGAACCATCAAACCACAAAACTCATGGAGAAACTTTAAATATATGTGCTTCTAAGTGAAATAAGCCAGTCTTAAAAGGCTACATACTATATGATTCCAACTATGTGTCCTTCTGGGGATGACAAAACTTCAGAGACAATGAAAAGACCAGGGGCTCTGGCACAGTGCAGAGGGATGAGTAGGTGCAAAGCAGGGTATATTTAAAGCTGACACTGTTTTTGTATTTGTCCATACATGGTGCTATACATGGGTTAGAACTGTTCCCATGAGAGCGAACCCTAATGTAAGCTGTGCATGTAGTTCTACCTGTGGAGGGATGGCCAAGCTTTCAGAGCTTGCATTGATAACATACAATGTGTTGTAGCACAGGCACTACCAGTTCACCATCACTGTAATAATTTGTGGTTATTCGCTTTGATAATTTTAATGATGTATCACACTAACACAAGCTGAAAATAGTATGGAGATTTGGAAATTAGGAAAAGAAGCATGTAAAAGTCTCAGTTTTTATAACTGTTGTTTAAATCTAAAAACTTTCAAAAAAAAACAGCCTAAAAAAGAGATGTAACTCTCAGATTAGACACATCCTCAGAATAGTGGGAATAGTAGTCGTAGGAACTTTGTTTCACGTTCTTTCAATAGTCTGACACTTTCATAGTTGTACTTTTTTGGTAAGATTTGGTGTACAAATAATGTATTTAAGATTTATGGAAGTATTTGTATTACAAATCATCGTTAATGTAACCATTTGAGATGAGCATGAGTAGACCAGTTGTGTTTCATTTAATCACAAAGAGATTGATAGACAAAGAAAACCCACAGAGAGCACAGTGCTCCACAATACTCTGTCGGAGGTCATCAATATAACACACTTTTCCTACTTTTTAACTGTACTCCTGGCCTACCTGTTTGTGAGTTTGCTATCATATGAATTGTTGAAGACTAGTTCATCTACAATTACCAGAATATATCAAGTACCTATAGTCAGGTACATCTCTGTATATACGCCGGCCACATATTCTATACCTGACACTCCTCTTCAGTCTCACCACTTAAAGCACACAATGTTGTTCAAATTTACAGCCATCTGTCATAAATTCTTAGGGCTAATTTTGCCCATGTTGTTTCTGCTGGCTTTTTAATGCTTGGTTTCCCTTGGCCTATGATAGTACCGCAGGTACTCAGTGACAGTTCCTGTCTATCTCTCTACTTACAGTGTCCAGTAGTCACTAGATAAATGTTACCATTAAGCACGTGAAACAGACATGGGACAGAATATGCATAAAAACATAAAATTTCTTGATAACTGTATATAAATTCCATATGGAAACTAATCTCTGAAATCACATTAAAGTGTATAATTCATCCATTTGTTTTTACTTTTTAGATGTAACAAAGAGAAAAGATAAAATTACATATCTAGCACATGCAGCCCTAGGTAGTAATGTACCAGAAGTGATGAGGTCACACAAAACATTCAATATTGTTTAATGGTACGTTATTCTTACGATTCTTATGATTACGTTCTGTGTACAGTCTGGCAGTTAGCTACACTGTCAGGCTTTCATCTTCTGTCTGCCTTGGACTCCATGAGAGCACTATGAGATCTAGGTACTTGACTCAGTCTGCTGTGTGCAGTTGCAAAATTCTGAGGACTGTTATGCAACTTCATATTTCTTTTTATTTTCTTTGTGAAAATTTTTCTGGGCATGGGGGTGCACGCCTCTAATCCCAACACTTGGGAGGCTGAGGCAGGAAGATCAGTGTGAGTTCGAGACCAGCTTGGGCTACAAAAGTGAGCTCAAGGCCAGCCTGAACTGCATAGTGAGACCCTGTCTCAAAAAGACAAAAAAAAAAAAAAAAAAAAAAATCTGAGGTATCTGAATCTGTACTTACTTTTGGATCACCTCTTGCTTACCTTCTCAAAGCACTGTCGTTGCAGAAATGTTTCGGCCATGCTTTACCTGGGTTGCATACTTGGAGAAAGGGCCCGTTATTCTCTGTAACATTGGCCTGTTAAAGTTGGGTGCACCTTGTGCCCCTGAGTTTGCTGTTTTTAACTTACACATTGAAACCGTGGTGGAACATTGTGGATTCTCTACATGGCTCTAGAAAAGTGGTGTTTCTGGCCATGAAGAACACTGCAGTGTGGAGGACAGGAGTGCAGGATCTCGAGGCAGAAAACCTTTGCTGCCTGCCTATCCCCAGTTACCTGTGTGCCGTTTTGTTTTTCATTTGTCAGATGGTGATAGTAACTTTCAGAGCATTGCTAGGAGTGTTAAATAAATTAAGCATTTAGAATACAAATGCTAAACATAATAAACTCTCAGAAACACGTTCGGCATTCATATTCATATCCCAATCCTTAAAAAATGAAGTTTCTTTGCTATCAACAAAGGCAAAGGCAGATTAAAACTTGCGCATAAAAAACTGAGACAGACCAAGTGCATTGTATATTCTGTATTTGTAAACATTGTTTTATAGTTAAATAAGAAAGAATGTGATATTCAGTTTTTCTGTTTCGGAAATACTAAATTATTTATGAGAAACTTTATGTGACAAAGATAAAATAAAACTGCAAAAGTTAAAAAAAAAACTGCAAAAGTTTATTATACTATCTTAAGTTTATCTGTCAAAGCCCAAAGGGACCCAGTTTCATCCCTTTTATTGTTAATCTTGGTATTCCTTAATTCATTGGCCCTTTATCACTGTTAACCTTCATTATTGAAAATAGTTAAGCATGTAGAATAATAATTTCCCAAATCTGAAAGTCTAAAAAGAAAAACAGAAATTTAAATACCCAGAAAGTTACATTTTTGAAATGCTGAGGGCCTCCTTACCACTGCAATGGAATGAAAATTTATAGAACATTTCATTCCAAACAATAATACAATATACATTCTGAAGTGCATGCAACATTGAGTAAGATAGACCATGTTCTAGACTATGCAACAATTTTCTATTTAATAAGACTGAGTTATACAATGCATGTTCTCTAATCTTAATAAATTAGAAATCAATCTGAGAGAAATGTTTGAAAAGTACCCAAATGTTTGGCAATTAGTAGTTTTACAATAGCCAAGGACACATTAGAATTCACACACGTTAATTCTTTTTTATGACCCTCCATTCACTGAATAAAAATTTTAAAAAGTTGTAGGATGCATCTGGAACAGTACTTATAAAAAGTTATATCTATAAATGCCAGTGTTTAAAAAGAAGACTGCACAAAATTATAAGCTTAAGGCTCTAACTTCAGCTAGAAAAGGCAAAAATTAAAACTAAAGGAGGTCTTGAAATATAAATAAGAGGAGAGATTGATGTAGTGGAAATTTGGGGCCAGCAAGATGGCTCAAAGGTCTAAAGCAACTGCTTAGGCAAGCTTAGGCAGCCACAGGGACCACAGTTCCATCCCCAGCACCACATGCTATGCCAGCCCCACCCCCAGGGTAGGCTGAGCCAGCGATAAGAAAATAAGCAAAAATGTAATGGAAATTAAATTGGAGAAAAAAATTTAAAACAAAATTGCATATTTTTGTAAAGATCAAAATAATTGGTAGATCCTAGATTACTGGTCAATAGAAAGGGAGTGCACAGAAAGTACCAATGTTAGAAATTTAACATCTGTAGTCTTCCTACAGATTCTGTAGAGTTAAAGGGTTAAATAGAAGAGTGTCTTGAGGAAGACCATGCAAACAGATCCAACAGCTTGGATGAGATGGACAAGTTGTCTTATTTACTATAACTTTACAACTGGTATAGGATGAAACAAAGGTCTAAGAACACCCAACACAATCTGTTGAAGTTGTAGTACATAGTGATGTACTTTTAACAAACTTAAAAAAAAAAAAAAAGATTCAGAAACACTACCCAACTCAATATGTAAAGTCAACATAACTTTCATACCATAGCCAGAGAAACAGACCACTAAAAATAAATTTATAGAATAATAGCCTTCATGAGTATAGAAACAAAAATTATTAAAATTTGTATAGCAAAGTAAATCCAGCAATTTCTTCAAAATACTTTGTGTACTGATCACAGGAGATTGCCATATGAATATGGAGTTAGATTTAAAACTAGAAAATCAGATGTAATTAATCAGATATTTAGTTGTATTAATGCAGAAAAGAACCATGAACAAAAAGTAATACCTGTTTCTTATACACACACACACACACACACACACACATACATATAATCAGCTACCCACACATATAGTCCCAACACTCGAGAGGCTAAGGGAAGAGTTTTGTTGCAAACTTGAGACCAGCCTGGGCTACAGAATGAGTTCAAGGAGTCTGAACTGTGTAGTGAGACGTGTCTCAAAAAAAGACTTCTCCCAAATTATATATAGTATATATTTTATATGTATAAAATTATATGTTATATATATGTATTCTAACTACATTTAAGGCAAAAATAAAAAATATCTATTCTCATCATTTCTGTGTATAAGGAAGTTTAAGAACAAATTTTTCCAGTACATTCAGCAATGTTTTATGGGTCCCTCTACTAAGCCCTACCTTGCAATTCAACTGACAAAAAGAAAAACCTGAAAACAAAAACTGAAATAAGAATTAAAAGAAAAACCAAGGCTGGACTGATAGTTCAGCAGTCTAAGTGCCTGCCTGGCAAGCACAAGGACCCTGGTTGGCTCTCTGGCACTGCATGCTGTGCCAGCCCCAGAACCCCGTGAAAGCCATGCTGACCATGAAAGCCAGACATGGTAGCACATGCCTATAATCCCAGTTCTGGGGAGGCTAAGATAGGAGGATCACTGTGAATCTGAGCTGCATAATGAGACCCTATGCCAAATTAAAAAATAAATAAATTTTAAAAAGAGAAACCATTTGCTCATGACCTGTTTGTATATGTAGACTATCCTAAGAAATCAATAAAACAATTAGTAGAAATTGCTCAAGGTTTTTAAAATATAAAATTTCCAAGATAAATTTCCAAAAATCAATTGAAATCTTTTGTATTAGAAAAAATAATAATTGGAAAGTAGAATCTCTTTAAAATGTAATTTTTATATTGTCAAATAAAAACTTAAGGCTTCTGTCACTTTTAAACAAACATTCTGATAAATAAGAAAATTCTGTTTCATTTAAGTAGATATTGGCAAACTATAAAATTTATGAGAGAACTAAGTACCTACAGGAGTCACATCAGTTTTGAAAGAGCAGTGAATGATGTTGTAAGAGTGTCTTTCTCCTTCTATTATTATCATTATTATTATTATTATTATTATTATTATTATCGTTGTTATTATTATTATTGCCAGCTCGGCCTACCCTAGGAGTGGGGCCAGTGCTGCATGTGGTGCTGGGGATCCAGTTGTGGTCCCTGTGGTTGCCTAAGCTTTCCTATGCAGGCACTTTAGACTGCTGAACCATCTTGCTGGCCCCAGAGTTTCCTTAACTAATTTCAAGACTTACTTTAATTCTGTACTATTCAAGAGCATGTAGCATTGACATAAAGATAGACACAGAGAAGAGATCAATGGGACACAGAGTCCAAAAATAGACCAACTCAACTATATGAGCAATTTAATTTTTAAAAAGATGCCAAAGAAATTCACTGGGGAGAGAAAAAAATCTTTTCAGTCTAGAGTGCTGAAACGACTGGATATTCATACCAAGAGAATTCTTTTCTACTGTTCCTCATACTAGTTATAGAAATTAACTCTGTGGAGCCATACTGAACATAAACACTCAATCACTAACACTTAGAGATAAAAACCGCTGTTTTCTTATGACTGAATTATGCAAATATATCTAAATTAGACATAAAATTTTTTAAAATTCAGATTGAATCTTGTCTCCAAAATATATGAGGCAGGAATTTATGAGGCAACATACAGTGCAGGAGAAAATATTTACAGTATGTATTTGTGGTATGAAATTTTAATGAAAAGTGTATGAAGAAATGTTTTAAAATTTTGTTTTTAATAAGAAAGAAATAACAGTGAGACAGTTTCAAAACACCGAAGTAGAACAGCCACAATAATACATGCATAATGTTGTCTTCATAGTAGTTGTTCATGGTACAAGATGCTGACATGATAACTTTTCTAAACACTATTGGTACAAATATTTCTTCTCATTGAACTAAGGTAGAGTAATTGCATGTATAGTCCACTAATAGTAGTGGGTTATCAGCAGAACTGACAATGTTGGAAGTTGTTGACTTGCGCCTTTTACAGCTCAGCATATTAATATGGTTTTACTTTTTATACCTCGTGTTTAAACTTTTCTACTGGATGGTTTAAGACCACATTAAAGCAAGACCTATGTAGGAAAACATGTAACTTTTGTATCTTGACAAGATCAACCAAATCCCCTCAGGATTTACCCTGAAACCATTTACAGCGGTTTGTAGAACTTTTGTCAGTGTCAGCCGTCTGGATGAATCATGGCCATTGCTTGACCAATTTGCTCCCTGTGAGAGCCTAAGAGAATGTTTTTTCTCCAGGTGACTCTCCTTAAGCACACTATACATCACTGCTTTCCTCTGTGGCCCCATAGTCTCCTTGAAGAGAAAATTTGGGACACCACTGAGTTATAGGATGTTGCAGTCCTGAGTCCTCACTGACATAGATGGGCTAGGGCCAAAATATTGGCTATCTTTGTAACCCTTCATTTTCTCTGATTTTTTGGTCTGCAAATTTAAGTTGTTAACCCTCCAGAAGAGAAGCTTAGTGATATTATTATCCTATAACATAGGCACTTGAGTTTAACTTCACTGTCTTTATGAATATTAGACACCTTAGACTTAATGTGCAACTGGTATTTTCTATCAATCATTGACATTCTAATAAATCCCTATAGAATGATCTGGCCACCTCTGATAAACCCCACCTGTGACCACATCATGCTTTCGGGAGACATCTAGACACAAGGCATAACAGATGGTATTAGGGGCTATAAGAGGGGTTTAGGTCATGAAGTCCCCTTCCTTGTAAATGGGATCAAATCACCCATGACAAGAGGCATCATGCAGCTTGAGGCTGCCTTAGCCTTTTGCATTCTTCCTTGTGAAACTATAGCATCCTTGCACTGCAGAGGATGCAGGAACAAAGTGTTCTATTGGAAGCAGAGATCAGCTTCACTAGATAATCAAACTTTCCAGTTCTTTATTTATGCACCGTGCAGCCTCTGAACTATGAGAAAATAACTTTATATTCTTCATAAAATTCTCAATTTCTCGGGCTGGGCATGGTGGCTCACGCCTGTAATCCCAGCACTCGGGAGGCTGAGGCAGGAGGATTGGTGCGAGTTCGAGACCAGCCTGGGCTACAAAAGTGAGCTCAAGGCCAGCCTCAACTGCATAGCAAGACCCTGTCTCAAAAAGACAAAAAAAAAAATTCTCAATTTCTCATATATACATATATATATATATATATATATATATATGTCTAGTAACATATTATAATATATTCTAATGTATGTTAGTACAGCAGGATAATTAAGACAATCAATTAGCATATTTCCTTCATGCTTAATGGTCTGTAAATGTTAGTTTCTGTGATCATTATTATAGTTCTGAACCTATAACGAGCTGAAATTGAAAGGAGGTAACAGACTGTATATACATAATTTACCAGATAGTGCATTGGGTTCTGCACTCTGGATAGAGCTTGTTTTTTGATGGAGATCTTTGTCTTTCTCCATAGTCTTTGTTGAAGAAGAAAGGTGATTCTAAGCTACCTTTAAAGACTATATGAAGGAATATAATTTGAGAAATGCTAATGTACTAAAATGTAATTGAAACACAATAGTCTGAGACATTTGGTAATAATGGCTATGAGTATTTTCAATGATGTCAGAACGTTTTGCATTTGTACAGCACTGTCTGCAAAAGAAGTGTCTAATAAAGATTCTGATTTTTAAAAACGTGTGATATGAAAAATAGTTACAATTTTTTACACAGAAATTTAGAAATCTAACCATATACAAAGTTGTAGCAGGTCAGTCTTATGGCATTTTTTCCCTTGTCTCTTATTCTCTTTTATTACCCTTTAAAAAAAATAAACATTTACTTGAGGGAGTATAGCAATAACTGATATGACATGAGAAACAGCACACATCTAAAAGGGCAGAATGACAAGCATTCCAAGCATGGTTTTAGTATTACACATTGGTATCTTCAGTGTAGTTGCTTACTTCACAGATATTGGCATATATAGTTAGGGTGAGGATTCTACCTTTTAGCTGCAAGCAATGAGAAAATACTGAAGCAAGCAAACAGATTTCCAATGTTTAATATCCTTAGTCACTAGGAAAATACAAGTTAAAACCATACTGAGATACCACTACATACCCATTGTGGCTACAGTTAAAAAACACTATTAGCAATGCAAAGAAACTGGAGCAGCTGAAACTCACAGACCCTTGGTAAATTTGTAAAATACCATAAGAGCTTTGAAAAATGATTTGGCACTTTCCTGTAAAGTTAAGTACATACTCATGAGCAACAGTTCCACTCCTAGGCATTTTCCAGGGGTGACAGCAGTCTGTGACTTTCAACTAGAGAAGAGGTAGGGGAGGTAAAGTGTATGGCTTCCTGGTTGTGGTGATGATTGCATACACTCAAGCATTAAGTGTATGGCTTCCTGGTTGTGGTGATGATTGCATACACTCAAGCATTAAAGCGGAAGTGTACATCTAAAATGAGCGTTTGTTGGCAAAAATGTTTTAATTGACTTGAACTTTCAAAAGTTAAAGAATTTATACATGAGAATGAAATAGCCTGTCCCTCTAAATTAATTTGTTAGTGATCAGCAGAATAGAAGCTACTAGAATGGTGTGTAAGGCAAAGCCCTGTGATTTTTGGCGAGGAAAGGGAAAGTGAACTGTGTCCAAAGTTAGGAAACCTTAGCTGAGCAGATTAAAGCACCTGCTTAGGCAGACTCAGGAGCCAGGGTTCAATCCCTTGCCTGCTGTGCCATCCCTGCCCCTGGACCATACTGAGACAGAGAATGAGACTGGGAGTGGTATTGCGCACCTGTAATCCCAGCTCTTGGAAGGCTGAAAACAACAAGACCTAAGTGTGTAGTGAGACTCTATAGACCCTGGGTTCTCAACCTGTGGGTTGCAACCCCGACGGGGGTCGAATGACCAAAACACGGGTTGCCTAAAGCCATTCTGAATCATAACTGTAGCAAAATTACAGTTTTGAAGTAGCCCACCAAAATTACTTTTTGGTTTGGGGTTACCACAACATGAGGAACTGTATTGCAGGATCACGGCATTAGAAAGGTTGAGAATCACTGCTATAGACCCTGAGCTAAATAGAAACCAACAAGCAAACACAAAACAAATCCAAAAACAAGGATAGGAAAACTCACAAATGTTATATAGAGGGCTGCTCTGGGGCAGTCTACTACTGAGTTATGTCCCCAGCTTTTATTTTTATTTTGAGATAGAATCTTGCTCTGTTGCCCAGGCTGACCTCAAGCTTTTCTCCTGCTTCAGCCTTCGTAAAAGCAGGGATTCTAGTTTTGTGCCACCATGCTGAGCCTTAGCAATGTGTAATTCAAAGAGATAATATAATTTGCCTAATGCAAAATATTGGTTCTAAAGAGGGCTTAGATTTTTGGCCCAGTGTAATAAAAGTGAACACACTTAACAGACTGCTGAAGATCTGTTAAGAGGATTCAGGAAGTTATATGTATATGAGCTCTTGTTTAGATAACATTTTTAAATCTTTGGACATGCACAGAAAATTTGTATGAGTTATGGAACAGCGATTTTCCATCGCTTGGTAATACTGCTTAGGTAATGAATTGATCTTCCTCTAAATTTCATCCTCTACCTGGAATCCTATTTTTCCATCATTTTAAACTCTCCTCCTTTGCCAGCCTTCCTTCTTCCCTTCTATTTAATCACAAAGTCTTACAATTTTTCTCTTTCTGTTTGTTTTTAGTTTAAGCAGAGTTTTTTGGTTAACTTTATTTTATTCAGACACATTTGTATTTCATGAAGTTTAATCATCTAAGGAGATGGTACATGAACTCAACACATCTCGTTCTATTTTATTTGCTTTCCTGCCTCCGACAACCTCTGTCTCTTACTCTAGAGCCCTCTTTCCCTATATTCATTATTATTGTTAATAATAATATTTTTAGCTCATGTTTATGACATCTCATGTTTACATCATGGTATTTGGTACAGCGTGCATGACACAGTTTGAATCCTTTTACTTATCCTTCCTGCCCCTTAGCCTTATTTTCTGGGTCCCTTGACCATGTGAAGCATCTGTGTCCCTGTGTCCTTCTATAAAACCTATATTTTGCTCTTTATTTACACTTTGCCTTACTCAAATGAGAGATAGCGTGTGGTATTTAAGCTTCTGTGTCTAATTTACTTCACTTAGCATATTTTCCAGGTGTATCCATTTTCCTACAATTATTTAAAATCCATCCTGTTTTTAAATACCTGGAAGTGAATTCAAGGCCTTGCCTTTGCCAGACAGCTGCTTAAGCCTGGTGAACTATCTCCCCAGCCCAAAAGTTATCCTTCTGTATAGTTGAATAGCACCCCACCATGGGTAGATCCCCTGTTTTTCTTTATCCATTCATCTGTTGATGGATACACAGGCCGTTTCAGGATTTTCCTACTATGAATTGTGCTGTTGTAGACACGAGTGTACACATATCCTTGTAATATGATAATTTGGGCTCTTGAGAAGAGACCCAGAGTGCGTGTAGCTTGTCTGTCCCTCTTGTGTGTACAACAGTGTAGACCTGGTCTCCTGGTGGTCATGACTGCAGCTCTTTGGTGTTAGAGACACCCTGTGGGTACCACCTGGCTGTCCAACACCCTCTGCAGGCTGGTGTGGGCTTTCTCCTTCCTCTCTTGTTGCTTCTGCTGCCCTTCCTTTGCCTTCTACTCAGTTGATGCTTTCATTACCAGTCTCTTTGTATTTTTTCATGAATATTGTGACTTATGATGCCTGGTAATTTTGTGTAGTAATTAATTCCTCAAATTTGAGAGGGACTTTCTTAAAGGCATGATTTGTGACTTTCTGATTAAAAAAAAAAAACCCTCAGCATTTAAAAATACCTTAAACATAGATAATCCCCAAATGAAACAAGCCAACTTATTTAGTGGGTGCACCTCTTTTTCTTTACTGTACTGAACATAAAGTAGAAGTTCTGATCTCCTTAGTATGTATGATAAATAATGCTATACTAAACACAAATTTTAGGAAAATGGGAGGTGCAGCTTTCTGAATGTTTTCTCTGTTTCTTACCATTTTTCTATACAGTGTAAAATAGAAAAATTTAAATGTTTTAGTATCTATCAGTGGAGTGATATTATGACAAATAATGCTTAAGAATTATTTGAATTTATACTGGTATTTTTAATAGGAAATTAACAATGATTATAACACTGCATATGGTTATCTACAAAGTAGTTACTCAGATTACCAGGAATAGGTGTGCAGAACTGATCAAACATTAACTGTTCATTTCAAAAGACGAATAAACACTCATGTTTTAGTTCCTGAAATATTTAATAAATTCAGAAGCCAAAGCAGTTGAGAAACTAGCACACACTGTGTTAGCTGGTGGGTTAACTATCTCCAGTAGTAAAACTTTTTGCCATCATGAACTCTGTGTTGCTATGTACCAGGCAGCTCACAGCACCATTTTGGTGGCATAAGGATGCAAGAACAGAAATTGGATCTCACTGATCCAGTCACAGGAACATCAAGTAAGTTCTGTGCTGGTCACTTTCCCACAGAGGAGAGGAACTTGACTCAGCTTGCAGTTCAGTCAGAGTCAGCTGGCTCACAGAAGCAGCGTGGGGAGGCACTGGTAGAGACCTCCTGACCCATGGCAGTGGGGGAGCAGAGACAGGGAGGCATCAGGGACAATGAGCTAAGCAACTACATTGAGGACAGCCATGTGGAATACTAAAACCAGGCTTGAAATGCCTGCCGTCGTGGTCTCCTAAAGGTGTGAACACTAGACTGTTTCTAATGTCCTATCAATTATTACTGTATTCTCTTTAAGGTATTTTTTTGAAAAAAGATAATAAAAGAAAATGAGAGATAAGAGCAAAAATTAAAAAGAATAGTGAAATCTATTCTGTCTTTACAGTGTCATTGAAATTATTGGCCCCACATTAATATTGTGTTCTTGATTATTATTTCAATTGTTAATATTATAAGAATTTGGCAAGGAATATATAGAAACTATAGCATTTATCCAAATTTTGTGTCAGTTTAAAATAATTTCAACATCAAATGCTTTGGAAAAAAGCTTGTTTTTCATCTACACATTAATTTTACCAAGTTAGGATTTTACACTTGGAAATCCTTTTATTTTACTCTTTCTTTACCTTTAATTCTGCATTTAATGATGATTATAATTTTAGTCCTGTCTTGCCCCTTTTTAATAATAAATCTGAATTTAAAGTGTCCTATTTTAATGTAAATAGATTTTGTTAAAATGTCACACAAAATTTTCCAAACTAGATTCCTTGAGGATGGGGGATGGAAAGTAGATTTGCTTCTCTTGGAATATTAACTGAAAGAAGTTTTTTTTTGTTTTTTTTTTCCCAGTGTATCAAATCTTTACATTAGTAACCTTCATCCAAAGTGAGAAAGATTTGCTTTGACTTTAAACTGCAGTGGCTTCTTTATATGAACAGTATTTTTCTTTTCTTTTTTCACTTCTTGTGTATTTCTTACAGTCTTACCACACAGATTGGACTTGTGATCCTCTTGTTTTCAGCCTCCCCAGCACTGACATTACAGGCGTGCACCACCATGCCTGGACTCTGTGACCAGCTCAGTGTGCCCTGGGAGCAGGCCTGGCAGGGAATGCAGGACTGGGGATCGAGCCCTTACCCCTGTGCTTACCAAAGCAGGCGCTTTGTCTGCTGAGCTTTCTCGCTGGCCCTAACAGTAGGTTTTTGTTTCCATCTGAAAATCAAAAACCTCAGGGTTTCTAACACCCTAATAACAGAGGCAGGAATGACTTCCTTGCATGACTTAGTGACATTTCTAGATAATACACCATATTATTTTTAACAGCGTCATTATTCAATGGTGACTGAAAACAGTTCCTGGGGTGCATGGGTGATGATATATTGTGAGCTTTTTAACAGCTATTATTAAGCCCGCTCTTTAGAGGTTAAGGAGATACCAGAATAGCAATCAAGCAGTGAGTGATTTCTAGATTATAATGTGAAGAGAACTAAAATAGCTTTAAGATTATTATGTGAGATGCAAATGAGTGGAAAGTATATTAAAATACAATAAAGTGCTCCTGAACTTTTTTCTTTCTCCATAAAATCTTCCAATAGATAATATTGTTATAATTTTTAAAAAATATATTTAGTACTGGGTCTACAGGGTCTCACTACTCAGATCAGACTCAGTGATCCTCCTGTTTTCAGCCTCCAAAGCACTGGAATTCCAAGGGCGTGCTACCACGCACAGTCTCTGTTGCCCTCTCAGAGTTCCCCAAGGTTGGGGATGGCATGGCACACTGGAGATCAAACACTTGGTCCCTGAGCCTGCCTAAGTAGGTGCTTTAGTCCACTATCTGGCCAGCCCTTATAATTCTTGGTTGGTTTTTTTTTTTTTTTTTGCAGAACCAGGGATTGAACTCAGGTCCTTATTGAGCTATCTCCCTAGCCCTACAGTTCTTAATAATTAAAAAATATAAAAAGTACAGATCCATAGAGGGTAGACATTGAAGTTAAGAATGATTTAACCTCTATCTCTCTCCAGAACACCCAGGCAACTTAGTCTCATGAGCTTTTTGTCAAACACCACCATCACAGTGTCAATTCAAGTTTTCAAAATGTTCTTTAAGAACAGTTTACAGACTGCTTTTCATTACTGTAGCATACTTCTGACTCCTGTTATCTAATATGTCATGTTGTGTTAGTCACTCATCAAAACCTTGAAGAAAGAGCCTGCCTAGAGCTTCTTCCTTTGAGGCTTGTGAGTAGCTGTTAAATCATTTGCTGATCTGTGGGTGTTTAGGGTTTTTTTGGTACTGGGAATCAAACTCATGACGTCACACTTGCCAGGCAGGCAGTGCACCACTGAGTTATATCTCTGTCCCCATTGTTTGATGCACAATGTAGTGAGTGTAAAAGTATGTCCAATATCAGGAGAACCAGTTTTGGCTTCTACCAGGTTCTGATAGGCATAAAAGACGTATGAAATCTGGAGAACTCCTCTAGTAGGTAGCATTCAGTGCTTTTCCTGTTTCTACCATCGCTGCCACAGTTCACCTTGAGTTTGGAATCTGAATCGATAGGAACACAGGACATAGTTATCATATTGGTGCAGCCCTGGGTGATCTGGTAAAAGACATCTACGAATCTTTTCCTACATTTGACTAGAACTGTATTAACTTGACAAATCTTTAATTTCTACTGGATTCTAGGCATATTCTAGGTGTGGAAGAAATTCAAAGAAAGCATGAAAGTTGAACAGTTGTAGATGCTAAAAGGAAAAGAGAATAGAATGCTATTTTAATAAGTAATTATATGGTTTGTTTATATATTGTACTAGAGTCTGTACTACCATGTATTTGCAATCAGGACCTCAATTAATGGTCAAAACTGCATTTTGATTAGTGTAATAACCAGTTCATATATCAGGTTTATAATATGCAATATGCAAGTTTTTTTTTTTTTTTTTTTACATAATCTAGGTACTAAGGAGAACAAAAAACCCTTGTCTCATTTGTTAACCATGTTGCCTTTCTATCTATTGTGTGCCAGGCCTTATTTTTAGATACTAGGACATACTTAGAAAAGAAACAGAAAAATTCATGTCCTCAGAAAATTTACACAGGTTAGACAAAATTCTCACACAGGTTAGACAAACACCAAAATAAGTACAGTACATAGCACAGGAGACCTGTGAACACTTTCACACTGCTGGAAAAAAAATGAAAAGGCAGAACATTAGTGGGAAACACTGTCTGGGTGACCATTAAATTTAGTCCATTGAAAAAGGATGGGCTGGGCCCGGCGGGATGGCTCGGTGGTCTAAAGCGCCTGCTTGGGGAAGCTTGGGTGGCTTCAGGGACCGCGGTTCGATTCCCGGCACCACATGCTGTGCCAGCCCTGACCTCGGGGTGGGCTGAGCCGGCCATAAAAATGAGTGAATAAACAAACAAAGGTTCTGAAACAAGAATAAAAATAATAAATAAAATAAAAATTTAAAAAAAAGAAAAAGGATGGGCTGCATAATACATTTTCCTCATTTGAATTTGATAAGTAGTAATTCAGAGCAGCAGCAACAGAAAACTAATATTGTATCCAAATAATTAGTATCATAGAACAATTAGACATATAGGTGACCCAGACTATCTACAAAACAGTTGTAAATACTAAATAAGATTATACAGTTAAAGCCCATAGG
Source organism: Myocastor coypus (assembly GCA_004027025.1). Taxonomy (NCBI): domain Eukaryota; kingdom Metazoa; phylum Chordata; class Mammalia; order Rodentia; family Myocastoridae; genus Myocastor; species Myocastor coypus. The sequence goes on along the minus strand of PVJA010008493.1, from coordinate 7,303 downwards.
CCAATATTTGACAGAAGGTAAAACAAATTTATCAGCAGCATCATAATCCACAAAATTTAGGAGTTGAAATAAGAACAAGAAAGTCCCCTTGCTAGGTGGAAGTTATCATAGAACATAGAGCAGTAGACCACAAGTATCAAATAAGGGACAAGTGTTCGTTTGGATTAAATCTAATTTAAAAATGATCCATAGTGTTCATCTAAGATCCATAGTGGTCTTCTAACAGGAAGATAGAAGCGGAAAGCTGTAGTTTAGACTCTGACTAAAATAAATGTAAGAAAAAAGAAACAGTGGAAACATAGAGCCAATACTGATATTTTCTCTATACAACTGACAAGAGTCATGGACAGGGAAATAGTCATGAGGACAAAAGGGTTATCCTAGAAGTAGTCCAGTGCACTCCTATTACAGTCACTTGGATGAGTGTCCGAGAATCATTGTCAGCTCATCCATCAGTCTGTTCTGTGAGAATTTGTGAGGAGTTTATATGAGGAAGAAAATGAACAGGCAACCCTAGCAATTCTAGTCTCCTGCTGGATAAGGGCTTAGACTTTTGTACCTTGTTTTTTCACTTCGAAATATGAGGAGGCATGCTATTAGATCTCTGTTATGCTAATAAGTTTCTGCAGCTGTAAAATTGTGTGAGTCTTTTGTCTCCACAGTGGAAACTTGATTCAGTGAATATTCTAAATGCACAGGTATCAGAAATACTAATCTTAAAAGATAAACATATAAAACTTGTAGAAAAAAAGGCAATATTTACATTCTGCCTTCCTTTGTTGATCTTCAGAAGAATTTATAATACAAACCATCCAGAGATGAAAAATTTTGTGATTTTCTTAATAGAAGTGAGAACTAGAGTTGCTTTCCTGAAGCTGGAAAGCACTTTATGAGCCGTTTTCACCTGCCCAAATGAAAGCAGCTCAGAAAAGTCACTATTCATGTTGGATGGAAACTGGGTCAAAAGTGCTTATGTGCAGAGCTGTTTCGCCTGTGGAAACCATGCCACGTGGCACCCAGGGGAGTGCGGGGAGCTAGATGGAGAGCAACCTGTGAAATCAACTGCACCAAGCCTCAGCCGGAGACTGCAGTATGTTGGCACCATTAGAGTTGTTTTGATAGAAGCATTTCGTCAGCCCAGTGGTATTGGAGGAGAAAGAAGGAGCAGAGTACACAGCATGTTTGCCTTGTGGACGGAGAAGTACATTCTTCGTGTTTGTCGCAGACTAAATCAGAACTGTGAAGAATTTAATAATTTATTTTTAATTAAAAAATATTCTTTGTGAGATAAGGAAAAAGCTAGCAAAGGCATTTAGCAACTTGCTTCCTTCACACCTGGGGAACAGTGGGAGAGATCATCTGTTAGTGACTTTGGGTTTCACCTCAGAACTCTGTTAAGGAAAACAAATTAACTTAGCTGTTGATGAGGCTGTAGTCTGCTGGAGGACCTTGTCATGCTGGCTTTCCTGGTGAATTTGGTTGTTCTTAACAGAGAGGGAGCTTGGGACCTCATTGTGGCTGAGAATAGCTGTGGTTCACTTTGGGGGAGCTCTGGTCCTCACCTTGAGTGTCGCTGCCTGGCTCTTGAGGGGAAGATGGTGGACAGCTCAGTCTCCTGGAGAGCCTTGTTCTGTTGGCTTTACTCATGGGAACTCAGCTGTCCTTATCGTCGAAGAAGCTCAGGATCTCACTGTTGCTGAGGATGGATGTGGTACTTTCAGGGGAGTGCTGGTTCTTACATTGAATATTGCTTCCTGGCTCTGGTGCAGATCTCTCAGCCTGCTGGCACAGATCCTTTATGCTGCTGCCACAGACTTTTAGCTTTCACCACTGACCTTTAGGTCTTTCCAGTGCAGATCTGTGAAGGGGGCCCACATGAGACATTGTCCTGTACTAGTGGGAGGCACTGTTATGAGCTCTAGGCTTTCAGCTGGACTCGTGCAGGGTAATCCTGGGATCCAGGACGCCACTGGATTCTTTGGTCTTTAGTGTGTGGACAGATTTCCTTGATATATGATTCTTTGGGTGACTCATTATAAAATAATCTTATAAAATATGTATCCTTTATAATATTGTCCCCCTTGCAGAAACCCCAAACCATGACAGTGTGTATGTGTGGTGCTGTGGGTTGAACCCATGACCTTGGGCATGCAAGGCAAGAGTTCTGTCGCTGAGTCCCAGCCCTATCCCTCAGCCTCTTACTTTGTCTTTGACCTTTACTTTGATAAGATATTTTCCCATAGAAGCTACAGAGCTATTTCAGTGTCTGTTCTAATGGTGTCTCCTAACAGTAGTTGGAAAGGCACCATATGACAAAGCACACAGATCTTTAAGAGCAGCTGTGTATGGTGTGTCACCTAGGTATGCACAGCACAGTGAGTTCTTGCTAGTATCAGAGAATGAGCTATAAAAAGCTAAGTCTGTCAATTTTAGATATTGAGTAACAAGTGGGTTTTTTGTTTTTTTGTTTTTTTTTGTTTTTTTTTGTGATACTGGGGATTGAACTTGGGACCTTGAATAACAAATATTATATTCAACTGATTTTTATCACTCTAGTTAGTATATTATAGCCAACCCTGACATGTATTTCCTGAGAGTAGCATTTTGTTATTGAGGCTGTTGCTGGAATTGCCTTAGCACCCTTCTTTGATAATCCTTAGTCATTGCTCTTACCTTGTCTTTCTGTTTGTCTACCATCATTTATCCTAGTTGCTAAAGCTGTGATCCTTTCCCTGTCAATTCCTGCTAGAGCCCAGGAAATGCAGAATGGACAGTATGTATGACTTGTAGATAACCTAACCATAGGTCACTATGGACTCAGGCTCTCTGCAGAACCCCCTCCTCTGCCTGAAGTCTCAGTAATGCTCACTTTGCTGTAAGAACTAGGAAAACTTACTACTGTATAACCAATGCTATGGAGAATCCTGGACCTTAAGAATGGACTTTTGGCATTTCTTGGTTAGAGATGTAGTATTAGTGCTATAGCTGAACTGCTGTAGTTTTGCTGTGTGAGACCCTGGATTTCCTTTGGAAAGTAAGACCCAGGCTTAGTGTGGTTTCTGTGCTAGAAGCAAGTTCTTTATGTAGGCAGAAGACTTAACAAATACATGTGAGAAGGAAACATAATTACAACTGAACAGACAGTGCCCTAAGTAACAGTGTTCTCTTAAGATGCTTTAATTTTCAGTCATTTATTTTTCTTGTATATTTTCATTGGTATTGGTTCATTTTCACTAAATTTAATATTCTCATTGCAGATATTAAATATTTGCTTTTCTGCTAATTTACCAAAGGCTTGGTGCAGTTTTATACATTGTATATTAGTGAAGGTTTTATAAAAAATTGTCTATTTGTTTGGTACAGGGTCTCACTCTGCAGCTCAGACTCATAGTGACCCTCCTATCTTAGCCTCCCCAGAACAGGGATTACAGGTGTGGCTATTATGTCCAGTTTTGATGGCTGGCACAGCATACCTGAGGTTCTGCAGATAGCATGGCATGTGGTACTGGGGATCGAATCTGGGTCCTTGCGCTTGCTGAGCAGACTGCTGAGCTATCTCCTCAGCCCCAGTGAAGATTTTTATAAGATTAACGTTGTGAATAGGTGGTGACATTATGTAAAACTTAAATAATTGCATTGAAATAAGACGCAGCTAATTAGTCTTGTCTTCTTTTCAATTGTAAGAATTTTTGGTAAGCTATTGTGAATATTCAATAAAGGATTTTATTTTTAGCAGACATCTTATACCTCCTACACAGAAATGAAGCATTTACTCAAATATTTGCAAGTGAAAATGATTCTTAATGTATACTACCTACATATAACAATATTGTAACTATTTCAGAGAAAAAAACTGCTTTGACAAAAACAAAGACAAACAAAAAACATGTTGGTTACCGCAAAGCTAAGCAGTGTTTAGTTTATGACAAAGGGTATTAAAAGATAAAAATGTTAAGCATGCATAAATAAGGCCTTGTTGCTAACTTGAATTCTGCTACTAGACAACTAAAAGAAATACTAAACATTCTCTGGTGGCCTTTAGATTGCCTCAGCCTTGGAAGATATTTTATAACCAAGAGAACAAGAAAAGACACATTTGTCTTTTAATCTGAGTGAATAATTTAGCTTCCTTTGCTATTTAAGGAGGTACTGAAAGCTGTTGCCCACCAAGGAGAATTATAAATTGAGGCCATTATATTCTGATTTCTCAGTGCCTTCTGCCACATGTTTTGAACTCAGAATTCTGAGTGCTATTTCCATATTAGTTGGCCTCTAGGGACTGTTTTACTACTGATTTTCAGAAAATACTTGCTGGTGTTTTCCTTCATGTGACATTATATTAAAAATGAACCTGCTTATCCCTTGCCTTTCCACTTTTTCCATCTTTCTTAACCCATCCACCTCCAGTTTGAAATCACATAGAGTCATTTTCTTTCTTGCCCCATTGTGGACACAATTATTATGAAGTGGTAGTTACTAGGTAGAAGGAGATTCTCTTTCAGCATATGTATGTATATATATATATATATATATATATATATATATATATATATCTTTTGCTTGGTTCAAAATGAGTTTGTTAAGGTGCTACAAGTACTGTGAAGGACACACAATTGGTCGTGTTAATGAGCTTGTGTCATCTAAGTGAGATGAAATACTGACAACTACAAGTTAGCAGTAAATTTCTCTGAGATGGCTAAAAGTCAAGGAGAGGAAGGTGATGCTTTAATTAGGAAGTTGTCAGTTGTAACTGAAAACAGTTTTTCATTTTTAGGGTTAATTTTCTATATTTTAACATACCTATGCTTGCTGACATTCAGAGAGAATGAATATGGTTTTGAACCTGACTAGAACAGTATGCCTTAGCAGTTCCGTTGTTACATTTTTCACATCCAACTGGTGTGCTGCACACAACTGACCATTGAGGTGCATTTGGCCATCTGTGGAATCATGGCCGACATGTGAGAATGCTCATCTGTGTTGCAGATCTTAAGCGTTGATATCCAGATGCTCTTTAGGTTGTCATCAGTGGATGTACTTTGTGGTCAGGCAGGCTTTAGGTTATAGTAATCATTTTTTTTAATATAACAAATACATATGTTGTTTTCACTGAAGTACATTTAGACATTGCCCTACTGGGAATTTTTTCATGTGACTAATGTACAGATTGTGTACCAGCTTAAACTTGGCTTCCTGGAAATCATTTGCTCCTAATAGTGTCTAAGGCCAAACGAGCACTTAAAGTCTCTGTGCATGTTCGTTTCAACCTATCTTTTAATTATTAGCTCCACGTTATCTTTTTCTCTTTTATTCCTCTTTGGCTTCCCCAAAGGAATCTCAAATATTATTTAGATAAGTACAGATCATTTATGAAGGAAATTCAGTTGAAATAGTGACTTAGGCTTATCCATACTCATTTAATAAATTTTATTTTAATCTCTGTTTAATTCTGTCCTTTAGTTGTTATATCAGTGAGATATTCTCTAATTGTGATTTTTAGTTTCTGTCAGAATGTCTTACACTTTGAATTGTGATGGAGATAAAGACCTTGGAAAGATATTTATTATAAAGTGTGTTATCTAGCAATTGCTACATGTATCATCCCAACATCCTATTGTTTAGCTTTTTATAATCTATTATCTACCTTTTCTAATTTCTTTTAATTTAAAAGAATAACTACTGTAAACACATACATAAAACTAAACTACATAAACCCAAACTCATATGCACAATTGGGCAAATCAAGACCTCTTCAGTTAGAATGCAATGCTGATAGCATCCTGGTGTAAAGAACATTCTGGTAGCATGAGATAGTTGTCCTTCCTGGTAGTTACCATAGATGTGAGGCCAAATCTGGCACTAACTACTGCTTGTGATCAAATTGGGTGACTTCTCTGCTCTCCATTTACTTGTACATCCACCTATATTTGATCACTGAGCTTTTCTATAGTTTTTACATATTATATAATACATATATTATGTAATATATAATATATAATATATTATATGTATTATATATAATACATATATATTATTGTTTATATCTCCATTAATTTCCTAAGAAAGATAAGAGAAGTAAATGCTGGATCTCCATATGTCCCATCAAACAAATTGAGAACTTGTGATGGATAAAAAGCATATTGTAGTAAGTAAATATTTCTCACTTTTAAATTTTCTATTGTAGGCAGATCACTGAGTCTGACCTAGTAGTGAGACCTTGCACACCCTGTAGACCCTTCCCTAAAATACAAAAAAAAAAAAAAAAGAAAAGAAAAACCAAAACCAAAACCAAAAAACAAATTTTTGATAAAGCAGTAAGGTTCACTTGAAGTTCTTTAGTTTCAAGTTCAATTTATGTTGCTTTTCCTCTAATGATTTTTAAGATTATTGAATGAAGTTTTTTTTTTTTTTTTCTTTTATGCGTTTAGTACAGGGGATACAGGGTCTACAGGATCTATAGGATCTCATTGTAAATCACACTCATAGTGATTCTCCTGTTTTCGGTCTCTCAAGTGCTGGGATTACAGGCATGTGCCACCTCTCCCAGTCTCAGTCATGGGCTCATTGTGCCCTGGGGGCAGGGCAGGGCCCACAGAGCTCACCAGTCCCCCCCCCACCGCCACCTGTTCCACCCAGGCACCCCCGCCCCCCGCCGCGCCTCCCTCTCCCACATGACACTGCTTAAGCAGATGCTTTAGTCTGCTGAGCTATCACACTGGCCTCAATGGAGTGTTTTTTCTTAATATGCATATTGACTTTGCTTGAGACAAAACTGAAATCAAACATATTAGATACATTTTGACAGTAACATCAGACATGCTAAAATTTTGACATCTTTTACAGTCGACAGATTTATGAACGAGATTAAAAGGTATAAAATGTATAAATAGGTCTTTCTGAAATACTTCCAAAAGCAGCTCAGAAAAAAAAAAATCTGACTTGTTTTTCAGAGGCATTTGAAAAGAACTCTAGTTCATATGGTGCAGTTTCAAAGAGGGAAAAGGAGAAAAAAATTTCATCTGAGAATCTTTGGAATCCTGCCCAAACTATCACTTGGCATTTCATCCCCCCTTCAGGAGGCAAATGATTGACGGGAGTGACAGGCTGCCTAGGCAGAGTGGGGCTAGGAGGAGAGAACCAGAGAATGTAGGGTTCTTGCTCCTGACAACAGCTTGTTTCTTCGCAGACACTAAGCTTTAGCATCTCCTCAGCCAAATGTATCTGATTCATAGGATCAATCCATCCTTTTGTGTTGCTAGCCTTTTACATTACTTCCTACACTACTGTAGGAAAATAAATACCT
>PVJA010008492.1:33825-64267 GCA_004027025.1 Myocastor coypus | reverse complement strand
AGGCTGGCCTTGAGCTCACTTTTGTAGCCCAGGTTGGTCTCAAACTCACACCAATCCTCCTGCCTCAGCCTCCCGAGTGCTGGGATTACAGGCGTGAGCCACCACGCCCGGCTTAGATTCTTCTTAATATTTGAGCACCTTTTTCTCAGGAATAACACCTTTTATTTCTCCCACATCTTTATCTTATTCAGAGTTTGTATTCCTTAACCCATCCTCACAGTCCTTTTTTTCTAATTTTTTTCCTATTTGTAAACTAAGCTTTTCTTTTTTATTCTGTTGAATGTCTTTAATTAAACATTATGAAAGTCATGAACTCACTCTGGAAAATAACTCAATGTGATCAGAGATTCAGTTAAGTTTGTAAAGATTTTTTGGAATATGATTTAGAAGACTTGATACTACTAACGAATTTTGTGACATTTAGTGAATCAGTTTCTCTTAAGTCTTTATATAATGAAAAATTGAATTATAGGCATTAAAATTTTATTCAGGACCTACTACATGCTTATTATTATTTTGGAGATGGGATCTCACTATATAGTTCAGGCTAGTCTTGAACATACTGTTATGTAAAGACTACATAGTGTGTTCAAGACTACACCACTATGTGGCTCAAACTAATAGTAATCCTGCCCTAGCCTCCTGAGTGCTGGGATTACAGGCATACAACACTGTTGGTATTAAAAGAACATGAAGGGCAAGTCTTGATTTTTGAGAATCACTTAAATCCTGGTCTGATGATGCATGTACTTGTAGTTCTAGCAGTTTAGCTTAGTGAGACTCTCTCCCAAAATAAATATAAAAGGTCAGGAGTGTCAGTAGTGAGTTGCTTGTCTCGGTGTGTGTAGACTTGGACTCAGTCTCCAGTATGGGTGGGGGGGCAAAGGGGCAGAATTAGTCTGATAGATGATCCTTAAGGTTTTTCTAAGTCTGAAGCCTTATTTTATAAAATTTAAAAACACTGTAATTTTGTTTGCAGTTACTGTAAAATGGGGAAAGGAGAAATTTGAAGGTGTAGAATTGAACACTGATGAACCTCCAATGGTGTTCAAGGCTCAGCTGTTCGCGCTGACTGGAGTCCAGCCAGCCAGGCAGAAAGTCATGGTGAAAGGAGGGACACTCAAGGTACTTCCCACCCTATTTCATTGTGAAATTGACACATGGAAATGTTCTTTGTTTGTTTTGTGGGTTTTTTTTTTTTTTTTTTTTGGTCTTTTTGAGACAGGGTCTCATTATGCAGCTCTGGCTGGCCTTGAGTTCTCTTTGCAGCTTGGGCTGATCTTGAATTTGCAATGGTCCTCATGCCTCAGTCTCCCAAGTACTGGGATTACAGGAGTGCGCCACCACACCTGGCAAATGCTCTGTTACTGTGGCATTGGAAGTATTTTTATTTGCTCAGATTATATAGTCTATGAGGTTTAACTGTCTATTCATGCTGTATAGGAAGACCATTATACCTTTCCAAACTGTGCAGAAAGCATCATTTCAAATAGATACTTCTGCAAACTGAAGATATATTAAAAATACTGATTTTTATTTTGTCTAGACTGATGAAGTTTACTTTTATGTCTTTACTAATTTTGTTACATGGAAATTTTTCTGTTAAAATGTGAAAAAATGTGGATAGACTTAAAAAAAAAAAAAACAAAACACAATATGTTTTTGTACATGTATTTATCATGAAATTCATTACTTCGAGGGGCTGGGGAGATAGCTCCGTGGCACAAGTGCCTGCTGGGCAAGTGCAAGGTTGTGAGTTCGAACCCCAGTCCCGCAAAAAAAAAAAAAAAAAAAAAAAAAAAAAAAAAAAAAAAAAGAAATTCATTACTTCGATGTCTACAAAATCCTGAGCCAAAGCCTTTATATTTTTTGGTTTTCCTCTTTTGTATCTCACACATTAAAGAAGAGCCCTTTTATTGTAAGAGTAATTGTTACTTCCTAACAGAACCATTATTTCTTACAGTTCCTTTGATGATGCTTTTTGTTTGTTTTGGGTTTTTGATTGTTTTGTCTGTTTTTGATTTGTTTTGGGGGGGCAGGGTCTTTTTTTCTTTTTCTTTTAAGCCTAAAATATGTTTAGGCTTAAAATGACTTTAATAAGTTGATGCTGTATTATTTCACCATTTCTCAGAAAAATTCCAAATTTAAGGTATCAGGGATAAATCAAATTTGGTACGCCAATAAAAAATGCACAGCATGACTGCCTAAGGTAGGCAAGGCTAAGAGCTACTGTCAAACCTTCCACATACAGCAACCCTATTCCCAAAATTGTACTAGGCCTATGAAGAAGAGCTGTGAACAGTAACATCGTAAACACAAAAATGTTTCTGAGATGTCCTTACCCGAGGAAAAGATGGAGGCAACTTGACACAAGATTTTTTAAAAGTTATACTAAAATGAAAATCTCTAAAAGAAGGTATCTGGTGGACTGGCCAGATAGCTTAGCAGACTAAAGCTAATCCTGGCGCTTGGGAGCCTGAAAACAGGAGGATCACTATGAGTGTGATCTGTGTAGTGAGACCCTGCAGAACCTGTACTAAATACATTAAATACATGCCTTTAGTACATGAAAGGGTAATATATGGGATATATGAGAACTATACATATGCCGTCTGTAGTCTCTGTGGACATTTGTCTTAATTCTCACCTGGCAGCAAATGGAGCAGTGGGGCTAAGGTCACTGGGAGATGTTTGGGCTTTGTGATATATGTGGCAGTATCTGTGGGTGTGAGGCGTGAAGAAAGCAAATAAAATGCAATGGCCAAATACTGGAATGCTCAAGATCAGTGGGACACTAAGGAATCATTCTGTCAGGTTCCTCCAGCCTTCCACAATTCATTGTATTTGAAATTTCAAGAATGGGTCACACAGACAGAACTGATTAAACAAACCACACAGAATTTGTTAAATATCACGTCTCCCTTTCCCTTTGCCTCCAGCATACTCCATTAGAGTAGTACAGACAGGGAAGACCTAACTATTGGAAGGAATCCCTAACACTTGTAGACAGAATTCTGGCTAGTCCAAAAGGGTTCCTTTTTTTAAGGGTTTCAGCGATGTTTGTTTGGAGCAAATTCAGCTCCAAGAACTGCACAGTTGAAAGCTGGAAGGGTTCCACCAATTGCCCCAGTTCCTTCCGTTGTAGCAGTCTGGCCAAAACAATCACTTGTTGGTGGCATCAATCCTAAAGTTCCACTGGGCGTCATAGTGGTAGGTCCTGGAGCAGCTGGGGTACCAACTGGCACTGGAGCAGGGTGCATGGCACCTCTGCTGTTTATGCCCATAGCATCTCCGATAGCCATCTGCCCCATCCATATCTCCTGTTCTTGCATATCAGGGAGGGTTCCCTTGAATCCCCCCTGCTGTGGCCGCATCGTCTCTTTTTGTTGCCACCACATCTCTTCATGGTGCATATGCCCCTCTTCCTGCCTGAGCCCCAGTTGCCTTCATTTTTGGACCTCTTGGTTATGCAGCTGTTCCATTCTCTGAAGTTATTTTTGGTGTCTCATCAGATCCTGTTGCTGTGTAGTTCAGCTGGCCCCAAGTTCACTGTATAGTCCAAACTGGCCTCAGACTCATGGGGATTTTCCTGCTTCAGCCTCCCATGTGCTGGTGTTACTATTGTGCACCACCACTCTTGGCTTGGTATTTTGATTTTTATATAGCACATCAAAGTGAAAATATTTCTTAATTTCTTCATAGATGTAAAATTTAGGACTTGAGAAAGATTTGGGGCATTAAAATATTGTGCTGGGCCACATGGTTGATTTTCTTGGTACGATTTTTATTAGCACTTGTGTCCTGAAGAGGGTCCTGGTTTTAGCCAGGTGTGGTGGCTCACTTCTGTAATCCCAGCATTGGGAGGCTAAGGCAAGAGGATTGCTGGCAGGTTCCTAGACCAGCAGTGGGCTACCAAGTGAGCTCAAGGCCAGCCTGAAAACCCTGTCTCAAAAAAAAAAGTGTCTTGGTTTGGATAATACATTAATTGCAGAAAATTAAGATCTGTCATTTGTCATCAGTCAAGCACTTAGATTTAGTACTTGCCAAGTGTTTTTTGTTTTGTTTCGTTTTGAGGCAGGATGCAGTTCAGGTTGGCCTTGAACTTGCAATGATGTTTTTGCCTCAGTCTTCCCTGTGCTAGGGCTATAGGTGGGTGCCGCTATACCCAGCTACTTCCTAAATGTGTGTGTGGTACTTGGAGCTACCAAGTTTACTGGTTTACATTGTTTTACTTTATGCATCTTAAGCAATTCTTTTGAATACTTGGCTTTAAGACTGCATATATTTAAAAGCTTTTATTGCAGTAATTCTGAATAAAATCTGCATATAGAATACATTTTTGTCCCCGCAGACCTTGTACCAAATGTATTTTTTTAAAAAATAATACATTTTTATTTCAAAATAGCTTTAAAAATTTATCTACTTGTACAAAGGCAGTTAATTTTTTTTTTTTTTCTTTTTTTTGTCTTTGAAATAGGATGATGATTGGGGGAACATCAAAATAAAAAATGTAAGTATTGACTCTTAATGTACTAGAGTAACCTAACTATTGCACCAAAATAAATTCCAAGTGACTTTTTTTCCCCATACATACATACATCCAGGTGTTGCAGCCCTAGGCACTGAAAATTCTTTGCTTTTCCCATTGATGTGTGTTAGTTTTTCTTTAAAAAAAAAATCAGTTGCAGGCCTATTTTTGAGCTCTTTCATTCATCTTGGTTATTAAAATTTTATAATAATGTCTTGAAATAATGTAAGTTCTCCAACTTCTCACTTTTCAAGAGTATTTTGGTTCATTTGCATTTATATACTGTTTTGTTTTGTTGATGGTTTTTTTGGTGGACCAGGGATTGAACTCAGGACCTTGCGCTTGCCAGGCAAGCATTTATTCTACTGAGCTATCTCCCCAGCCCCTATGTACTGTTTTAAAGTAAGTTTTTGGTTTGTATAGTTTGGTGCCTAGAATTTTGTTGCAGATTACATATACAATCTGTAGTTCAGTTTCGGGGGAATGAATCTTCATATTGAGTACTATAATCCTTAACTATGATGTACTTCCTTATTTGTTGAGGTCTTTATTTTATCCTAGAAGATGTATGGTTTTTCAGTGTGGAAATTAAATGTATTTTTTTTTTTTTTTGGTACCAGGGATCAAACTCAGGACCTTGTACTTACCAGGCAGGTGCTTAAACCACTGAGCTATCTCCCTAGCCCTCAATGTGGAGATCTTACATAAAACTCCTTTTTCATTATCAGGGCCTTGCCTATGTTAGGCAAGTGCTCTGCCACTGAGCTGTAAACATACCTCCATGTTTTTTTAATACAGGGATTGAACCCAGCGATTTTGCACTGAGCTATAACCCCTGTCCCTGCCTCTTAAAAATTTTTCATGCAGAATCTTGCCAAATCACTAAGTTGCCCAGGCTCGGTTTGGACATGGTGACCCACATCCCAGAGTCCTGGGATTACAGCATAAGCCACCATGTATGTGGCTTTTATTTTATTTTGAAACAGTGTCTCATTGAGCTTGTCATCCTCTTTCAGGTATGTTCAGCCTTGTATATAGCTTTTGTCATGTTCTTAGACCTGGCTGTTACTTTGCTGCAGCATTTGATTATTTAAAAAAAAAATCGATTTCATGTGTTAATGGCTAGAATGGTAAAAGGTTGCTGATTTTTTTTTTCCCCCTTTGGTTTAGTTTATCCTGAGACCTTATAATTACTTAATAGTTCTAGGAGTATTTGAATAGATTCCATTGCATTTTCTATGTATATAACCATGTTATCTGCAAATAATGATAGTTTTATTTCTCTTTTTAATCTTTATGACTTCTAACTTTTTAGAGATGTAATTGATAGTGACTTTTATAGTTCTTTTAAAGATAGGGACTTGTGAGGTCGTAGTGACAAAGTTTTGATTCCCCTCATGGTGCCCAGCTCACAGGGTAGTTTATAGATCAGTAAGGAAGGTAGAACCTCTGAAACCATGCCAGTGTCTAAAAGTCATGTACTATACTAGCATTGATTTGTCCACCTTACATTTAGAACGAATCTTACACTGATAAATGATTTTTGTAACATGTATTGGTTGTTTGGAAAAGGTTGGTGTCATGAATTATTTAATCTTACATGTGTTGGCCCATTTTCATTACACAGCGCACAAACATTGCCTTGTTATGCTTCTTTTTTCTCTTATCTTTTTGAGATAGGGCCATGCTATGCAGTTCAGGCTGACCTTAAGCTCACTTTGTAGCCCAGGCTGGTGTCAAATTCACAGTGATCCTCTTGCCTCAGCCTCCCAAGTGCTGGGAGTGCTGCGTGTGTACCACCATGCCTGACTTTAGCCTTTCTTAATTGAAAGGTCATTGTAAAGCTTCTAGGTGTATAATGACATTAAAAAATCCTTATGTTCATATAGAAGCTCTTAATTTTATTATTGGCAATTAGAAATATTTTCAGTTACTTTCCTTGATGTGATAGGCTCAGTTCATTTTGAGAAAATACAAGCTAAGTATTGACATTTGTGGATTGTTTTAAGTAAAAAAATTTGTGACAAAAGCAGCTAGTCTACAACTTTTGTGCAAATGCTTTTACTGAAGACTACTATTATTATTGATATCTAACTTACTATGTTTTTTTGAATACTTTTAATGCAGAATATCAAAAAAGTTACTCAAAAATTAGGATTTAATAGAATTAATCATTTTTACTCATTTTGCTGTCACTGCCCTGATAATCCAAAGCAATAATCAGTTTTACTCAGTCTTTCTTTGGTGCCATCAGTGTCATGTCAGAGTAGGGGGAAAGGGAAGTAACATACTGGTATTGTGAAAATAATTTTGACTTTGCTGACTAGAAGCTTAGGGACCAATGGAGACTCACAGGTAGCACTTTCAGATTTGAAACCTGGGATAGTCCCTTGAAATGATGACATACTTGGCTCCTTAATATGTTGTTGGCTTTCACTTTTACATATTTCAAAGAATACTTGCATATACATTCATGAGGTATATGTGCTTCTCTTTTTTATTGGATATAAACATAACTCTTGAAGATTGTTATGAAATTAACTTCTTTCTATATAACAGGGGATGACTCTACTAATGATGGGGTCAGCAGATGCTCTTCCAGAAGAACCTGCAGCTAAAACTGTCTTCGTTGAAGACATGACGGAAGAACAGCTAGCTTCTGCTGTAAGACAAAATTTTACGTTTGATCACTACTTTTTTAACTACAGTTAGTAAGATGTTCAGGGTGCATCATCTAAATGTTTTAATCCCTAATATCAAGATGTATGTGTTTTTGTCATAAATAAGATTTTATTTGTTTTGAGAGAGGGTTTCACTTTGTAGTCCAGGCTGGTCTTTAACTTACTGTGTAGCCTAGGCAGCATCAAATTTACAGCAGTTCTCCTGTCTCACACCTGGAATTCTGGTGTGTACTCTCATATCTTGCTGAAGCCTTGCACGTTATTTCTCTTTCTTTCTTTCTTTCTTTCTTTCTTTCTTTCTTTCTTTCTTTCTTTCTTTCTTTCTTTCTTTCTCTTTTTCTTTATTTTCTTGTTTCAGAACCTTTGTTTGGTTATTCACTCATTTTTATGGTCGGCTCAGCCTGCCCCAAGTGCAGGGCTGGAGCAGCATGTGGTGCTGGGGATCGAACCGCAGTCCCTGAAGCCGCCCAAGCTTTCCCAAGCAGGCGCTTTAGACCACTGAGTCATCCCGCGAGGCCCCCCACATTATATCTTGAATACATGTTTTTCATTTTGTGGTGCTGAGACTTACAGGACATTCTGCATATTGGGAAAATGCTCTATCACTGAGCTGCATCTCAGCTGCTATTCTGAATATGAATGGAAAATCAGTTCAAAAATTTGCCAACACTTATGTATCAAATATTTACTTATAAACATGTAGCATTTATATAATTTTTAAAAATGTGTTTCTATGCATTATTTTTCTGTCTTTTTTTCTTTTTAAATCTTTTTTAGCCGGGCGTGGTGGCTCACGCCTGTAATCCCAGCACTCGGGAGGCTGAGGCAGGAGGATTGGTGTGAGTTCGAGACCAGCCTGGGCTACAAAAGTGAGCGCAGGACCAGCCTCAACTGCACAGCGAGACTGTCTCAAAAAGACAAAAAAAAAAAAAAAAATCTTTTTTTTTTTTTTTTTTTTTACAACAGAATCCTGCTTTGTTGTTTAGGTCACCTATAACTCCCTGTATAGCATAGACTGGCCTTGAACTTGGTGATCCTTGTGATCCTCCTGCCTCAGGCTCCTGAGTACTGGGATTACAGGTGTGGCCACCATGAGCAACTACTGCTATCCTGTTTTTTTGGTTGTTTTTTTCAATTTGGAAGCAGATATTTTATTTTATTTTTTTTATTTTTTATTTATTTATTATTTTCTTGTTTCAGAACCTTTGTTTGTTTAGTCACTCATTTTTATGGCCGGCTCAGCCCGCCCCAAGGGCAGGGCTGGCGCAGCATGTGGTGCCGGGGATCGAACCGCGGTCCCTGAAGCTGCCCAAGCTTTCCCAAGCAGGCGCTTTAGACCACTGAACCATCCCGCCCGGCCCCAGAAGCAGATATTTTATTAACTGACCAAATCATAAAAATACCATGGTAGATACCTTAGTTCAACTTTGTCTTCCCTAATTCTAGCATCTCCACTTTCCACAAATTGGGTGGTCTTTTTCTTCATTCCAGAATGGCCACAGGGAGTTATTTGCCTCTTTGAAGCATTTTCCTACGGTATAGATCTCATGGATCGGATCCTTCATGCGATGATGTCATTTTACCAATTGATAGAGCAATCAATGAATTATCTGTCAAGGCAATTCACTTCTTAATGATTTTGCCATAGCCACACTTGTATATTAGTTCATTTACTGACTTCAGGTTTGGGTACGCCCATGCACTGTATGGCTCCACAATTCTCAGCATGTTAACCGAAGGTGCCATTGAAGATTTGGCAAAGGTGAAGAAGCTACGACACCTTGCAAATCTTCGGGCTGACACCATTGGTATGCCTGATCTGGATGACAGATGCCAGTTTGAGCTCTGGAGCGATGTAGACATTGCCAGCATTTCTCACCATCCTAGCCATTCAGATGTCATTTCTGTACATCTGTCTGTCTGTACTCCTTATGATAGTACCTGGCTTTTGCATAGATGAGCTTCCGCCTTGCCTTGCAAAGTGTCTTCTGGGCAGACTTCTTTCTCAGGCACTTTATCTTCAACTCTGTGAAATGTCTTTACTTTCTCTTAAGAGTTTCTGGCACAGCAGGAACTTTCTTACTTTCTTTTTTTTTTTGAGACAGGGTCTCGCTATGCAGTTGAGGCTGGCCTTGAGCTCACTTTTGTAGCCCAGGCTGGTCTTGAACTTGCACTGATCCTCCTGCCTCAGCCTCCCGAGTGCTGGGATTACAGGCGTGAGCCACCACGCCCGGCCAAGGAACTTTCTTTTTATTCTCTTTTATACTCTATAGTTCTAGCCAGAAAAAAAGTGTCCTGTTTTCTTGATAGACCTGTGGAAAAGTCAGGATTGAGATGATTGTTTTTTGGGCCAGTGATATAGCTCAGTAGCAGAAGTGCCTGCCTGGAAAGCACAAGGTTCAGAGTTCCATCCCTGGTACTGCAAAGAAAAGAAAAGAAAAAAGAGATGATTTGTGTGTGTGTGTGTGTGTGTGTGTGTGCATGCGTGTGCGCACGTGCGCACGCACGTGCAGTTCAGCCCAACCTGGGGGTGGGGCTGGCATGGCATGTGGTGCCCAGGATCAAACACTTTGCCTAAAACTTGCCTAAGCAGGTATTTCAGACCTAGACTGCTGAGCTTTCTTCCCAGCTGATTGTTATCTTATTTTCAAGAGAGGAACTCAGATGGCGAAAGAAGGAAAGCAAAGTCTGTTGGAAGAAATAAAACACCAACTTAGAGTACAGGTAGAATATAATTGGTAGGCTGATAAGTGGTATTTGACTCAAATGAATTATTCTTTTTTTTTTTTTTTTTAATCAGATGGAATTACCATGTGGATTGACAAACCTTGGGAACACTTGTTACATGAATGCTACAGTCCAGTGCATTCGTTCTGTGCCTGAACTCAAAGATGCCCTTAAAAGGTAAGCCTGGAGAGAAATGGCTCAAATCTTGTTCCTCTAATGGAAGTTCATGTTGGTGTGAGTGGCTTTGTTTTCTTTTAGTGTCTACATTGACACAGTCATTTGTCTTACTGATTCATGCTTTTAAAGTGTTGAGTGGTTTTTCTTACAAGGTCAAGCAATTATCAAATCTATCTGTACAGCCCTCTCCAAAATAACGTTATTCATTGACAGTCACTTCATACATCCTTTCACGCACCTCCTGCTCTAGACAACCATTAATCTCTTTCCTGTCCTAGTATTTGCCCGTTCAGGACATTTCATATGGATGGAACCATATACTGTGTGATCTTGTGACTGGCTTCTTTGACTTAGCATAGTAATTCCAAGGTTCATTTTTATGTTGTAGGATGTATTAATACTTCATTCTTTAAGATATTTCATTCAGTGCTCATATAAGATCTCATTTGTTTATTCATTCTACTGACGTTTGGATTTGGATGTTGTCATTTGGGTTGCATACTTTTTTTTAGCCCTTATGCATAATGCTACAAGCATTCATGTAGGAGTTTTTTGTGTGGACACACTGTTTTCATTTTCTCAGTTACATATCTAGGAGTAGATTACTCAGTCATGTAGTATGGCTGTGACAATATCCCTGAGAAAAATCAACTTAAGGAAAGATTTATTTTGGCTCATGGTCTGAAGTGTTTCAGTTTGAGATCTGTTTCCTGTGTTTTTTCAGTGAGGCAGAGTGTGGTGGCAAAAGTTTATAGGAGCCAAGCTGCTCACCTTACAGTAGCCTGGAAGCAGAGGGAAAGCGGGATCCAGAGAGGAAGTGTCCAATGTAAGATACTGTCCCCAAGGCCATACCTGTCACCATGACACACTCCCTGTAACTCAGCTCCACCTCCTACGTCTTGAGCACCTCTTGCAAATGCCATAAAAATACCAGTCCATTTCCCAAATACTGTGCTGCCAGAAAGCCCCAAAAGAATACTTTGCATAAAAGATTTATAAACAGCACAGAGAGGTCTAACATAGCTGTGTCTCTGAAATTAAATTATCAACAGATGAGGTTTTTTATAAGACAGGAAATACTGCTTTCTATAAAAGTCCTTACCCAGTGTGGTTATGGGGCTACTTACGAGCAGAGGCATCACTGAAACATGGGTCTCGGATGTAGCACTGAGTCCAGCTGTCCATTCTTTAGTACCACACCAAGACAGGGTGGGGGTGGGGGTATTAAGAGTGGATAGATCACTGTACTGCGGGATGGTGTTAGGGTCCTAGAGATCCATTCCTCTTCCAAAAGTGCTGCCTCTGAACTGAGCCTTTTGAGGATGTTTTAGATCCAAACCAGTAATCCTGGATAGAACTGTCAGGAATTCCTTTTCAGGTGGCTGCACCATTCTCACGTGCCGACAGTGCAGAGTCCTAATTGCTCCGTTTCCGTGGCAGTACTTAACTGCTGGCTTTGATTATACCTGCTCTTAAGAGTGGGAAGTGATGAACTGTCCTCATTTATGTGGTGATAATCAGCTTTTCGTATGCTTATTGGCCATTTTTATGTCTCTGGAGAATGGCTGTTCAAATCCTTCCCCTGTGTTTTAATTAGATTGTTTGCCTTTTCAATTCAGCTGTGTTTCCATATGTTCCATTTTGATTTTTTTTTTTTTTTATTGGGACTTGAACTCAGGACTTTGCACTTGCTGGGAAGGTGCATGGGCTGCTAAGCCAGATTCCCAGACCTTTATATATTCTAAATATGAGTTTAATTTGCAGTATAATTTATAAGTATTTTCTTCCATTCTGTGGGTTATTTCATTTGATAGTATGTTTGTGATTCCAAAGATTTAATCTTGTCATTTTTATTTTCTTAAATTGATGTATTTGGTATATGGTCTCACTATGCAGCGTGGACTTGTAGTGATCCTCCTGTCTCAGCCTTGCCAGTGCTGGGATTATAGGCATGTGCCACCATACCTGGTTTTGGTGGCTGGCATGGCATGCCTGTTAAGGTTATTTAAAAAAAACTGTTATAGTTTAATTTTTTCTTCTATCACTTGTGTTTTTGTAATAAATCACTGTTTAAATGCAGGTCACAAATATGTAAGAGTTAGGTAGCTCTTACCTTGAGGTATATGTTAGTGGTGCTGTCCTTATTTATAGCCTAATGTCCTGGGTTCACTCAGAGTGTTGCCTTTTCGTGTTCTTTGGTGGGAAACAGCCAGAATTCAGTTGGTTCCAAATCTGGTGAATAAAGTGGATGAGGACACCCCTGGACTTTTTTCTTCTTTTTGTACTGGAAATGGAACTGATGACCTCCTGCCAAATGTGTTAGGAAATATTCACCACATTTATTTATTGAAAAGGATACAGGATAATAAAATTAGAAGCAATACAGAATTTCACTAAACAAAATAATAGAAATTCAACAGATTGTTATATTGTATAATACTGTAAGAATTTAAAAAAAAAAAGCATTTACTGCTCCTTTCAGTAGACCAGCAGAAGTCAGCAGTACAGTTATTCAAACTATATTTATGTGTATGCGTGTGTGTATGTGTCTTTTCCCTTGCTCCTTTCTTTTGTTCTTTTCTTCATCCCACTTTTTCCTTCTCTTTGAATAGATTCTTTCCCTTTAACGGTATACATTGTACCTTTCAGATCCTGTTTACTCTTTCAGGTTCTTACACTTGTGAGATAATATGATGTGTGCACAAGCAGGTCTGATTTATTTCAAACTTATGAGTATGGTTTTTATTTACCTATAAAAGCCTCAAGTTTTATCTTTTTTATAGCTGAATAATACTGCACTGTGTGAAAATATCACATCGTTTTTATCCATTCTTCACTTGATGAGCATCTGAGTTGCTTTCAAGATTTAGCTATGATAGGGGCCCAGCAGGATGGCTCAGTAGTCTAAAGCACCTGCTTAGGAAAGCTTAGGCAGCTGCAGGGACTGCAGTTCGATCCCCGGCACCACATACTGCGCCAGCCCTGCCCTGAGGGCAGGTTGAGCCAGCCATAAAAATAAATAAATACACAAACAAACAAAAGTTCTGAAATAAGAAAAAAAAAAAAAAAAAAAAAAGATTTAGCTATGACAAACTGTGCTGGTATAAACATGAGTGCACATGTATTAATGTGGTATAATGTTTTCAGTTCTTTTAGAAAAATACCCAGGAAGGGAATAGCTGGATTGAATAAAATTCTAATCCTAGCTTTTTAGGGAATTTCCACACTGATTTCCATAGTAGTTATACCAGTATACACTCCCACCAACAGTGGAGAAGGATTCCATTTTCCCCAAAGTTCCTCCAGCTTTTATTATTGGTTGACTTCTTGATGACAGACGTTAGTCCTAGAGTGTAGATAGAATCTCAGTGTTGCCTTAACATGCATTTCTCAAATGATCCATGATGGGCCAGTGCGATAGCTCAGAAGACTAAAGCACCTCTTCAGGCAAGCTTAAGTGAGTACAGGAACCAGAGTTTGATCCATGACACCATGTCCTGTGCCAGCTCCACCCCCAGGGCACGCTGAGTGGGCCAAAAAAACACAACCAACCAACCAACCAAACAAACAAAAAACAGTGATATGTATGGAACATTTTTTCATACATTTATTTTATCATTTGTATTTCTCTGAGAAGTGTATGTTCATTTCAGATACCCATTTTTATATTGGGTCTTTGAATTCAGGGGGCCTGATTTTTTGTTATCATTATTATTATTATTATTTTATTTTATTTTATTTTATTTTTTTTTTTTGAGACAGGGTCTCGCTATGCGGTTGAGGCTGGCCTTGAGCTCACTTTTGTAGCCCAGGCTGGTCTCGAACTCACACCAATCCTCCTGCCTCAGCCTCCCGAGTGCTGGGATTGCAGGCATGAGCCACCACGCCTGGCTCTGATTTTCTTTTTTTAAGTTTAAAAAAAAATCTTACTTCTTTGGTACAGAGTTTCACTTCACAGCTTAGACTCATAGTGATCCTGCTGTCTCAGTCTCACAAGTGCTAGGATTACAGGCATGTGTCACCACGTCTGGTTTCTGTGGCTGACATGGCATGCAGTTTTGGGGATCAAACTTTGGACCTTGTGCTTGTCAGGCAAGTGTTTAGACTGCCAGGCTATCTCCTTAGCCCCTGGAGGGGGCTGATTTTTAAAAATTTTTATGTGTTCTAGATAGAAGTCCTTTGTTTAAGGGACAGTAAGGTAAAAATTTTTCCCAATTCATGGGTTTTCTTTTTAATCCATTGGTGATTTCTTTTGACATGAAGAAACTTCAGAAAGATGAGATCCCAATTGTTGATTCTTTGACATATTTCCTGTGTGGTTTGGTTTTTGTTCATGAACTGTACCTACCTCTGTGTCTTTTAAGATTTCCAGTAGATTTAGTGTTTCTACTTTAATATTTAAATCTTGGCTCCATTTTGCCTGTAATTTAGTGTAATAACTATAGACGTGTGCAGTTTTAGCCTTTGCAATGTGTAAAGCCAGTTTTTCCAGGACCATTTAGTGAAGAGGCTGTCTTTTTTCCAGTGCATATGTTTGGCCCCTTTTGAAAGATAAGATGGCTGAGTGTGTTTGTAGTTGTGTGTGCATCTTCTGATCTGTTCATTGATCCTCAAGTCTGTCTCTATACTAGAATCTATTCAAAGAGAAGGAAAACCATGCTGATTTTATCACAGTAGTTTTATAGTATAATTTCAAGTCAGAGACTGTGATGCCTCCTGCTTTGCCTTTGTTGTCTAGGATTGCTTTTGCTATTCTAGGTCTATTCTGGATCCAGATGAATTTTAGTAATATTTTCTTTAGATCTGTGAGGTATACTAATGGTATTTTAATCAGGATTGCATTGAATCGGTTTAATAATTTTGGGAGTATGGCTAGTATGTTGGTTCTTATCTAGAGCAAGGAATATCTTCATTTTCTGAAATCCTCATTGATATCTTTTTTAAAAATTTTATTTTATTTTATTTTTTTCTTGTTTCAGAACTTTTATTTGTTTATTTATTTATTTTTATGGCTGGCTCAGCCTGCCCTGAAGGCAGGGCTGGCGCAGCATGTGGTGCTGGGGATCGAACCACGGTCCCTGCAGCCGCCCACGCTTTCCTAAGCGGGTGCTTTAGACCATTGAGCCATTCTGCCAGGCCCCTTTTTTTTTTTCCAGAGTACTATAATTTTCACTGTATAAATCTTTTTATTTCCTCTGTTAGATTGATTCCTAAGTATATCATTTTTTAGATGTTATTATGAAAAGTTAGTTATTCACCACATTTTTGGTCACTTTTTTCTTTTTGTTTTGGAGACAGAGTTTGCTATATGGCTTAGGTTCTTTTAAACTAGCTATATAGTGGACTGGCCTTGACTTTACAGTCATCTTCCTGCCTCAGCCTTTCAAGTGCTAGATGTGCCACCACATATGGCCTCTGTCACCTTTCATAAAGGTGCTCAGGAAAGAGGATTTCCAGAACTGTTTTAGAAAATGGCAAGAACAATAGGATAATTGTATTATAAATGAGTAGTGGAGCATTATTTTGAGAGGGATTAATGGTATTGTGTCTTTTACTGTAGAAAAAACTTTGTTTTTTGAGACAGAATTTCAGTATGTAGTTTAGGCAGGCCTTGAACTCACTGTATAGCCCAGAATAGTCTCAAACTTGTTGCAATCCTCCTGCCTTAGCCTACTGAGTGCTGGGATAACAGGCAGCACTACCATGTTCACCTATAGTAAATTTTAAAAATTTAAACATTTTATTGTGTATTTTAATCATACCTCATGTAGAATACTTCTGTCATTCCAGGAAGTTTTCTTATACTTTTTAAATTTAATCTTCTTTCCTTCCACATACCTCCAGCAGTTTGTGACTTACTTACTTACTTTCTTTCTTTCTTTCTTTCTTTATTTTTGTGGTACCAGGGATTGAACTTGGGACTTTGAGCTTGCCAGGCAGACACTTATTCCACTGAGCTATATCCCTGGTCCCTCGTGACTTGATATTTATTTGTACATTCTGGACCTTAACAGAGTCATGCTCATTATATGGGGGTGGGGGTTTTGGCTTGTTGTACTTAGCAAGAATGCATGAGATTATCCATGTTAGTGACACCTAGGTGCTGCTGGTGCTTGCACACAAGCACAGTCTAGTCACTGTGAGTGTCCCCTCACGCCCATGTTGTAAGTGGTCATTTTTTATCTTTCATCCTGAGGTTCTGCTCCAGCACTAACTGGATTTTTCCTTGGATGATGAGTCCTGTGTAGTCTTGTAAACCAACAAACCCTTCGTGTTAAAGATGAGCAAACTGAACTGAAACTTAGGTAATTTAATGTTATAACTGAAAGTGCTAATAAATACAGGTTGTGTACACCTATAATCCTAGCATTTGAGAGGCTGAGGCAGGAGGATTGCTGTAAGTTCGTGGCCTTCTTGTAGTGCATAATGAGTTCAAGACCAGCCTGAACTGGATAGCGAACCTGTCTCTCAAAAAGAAATATATGTGTGTATGTGTATATGATTTTTCATATAAGCTCTTTAGAAAAACATCTGAGTGTAATGCTTAAGTGAAAAAAATCAGAGGAGAAAAATTACTCAGAGAAACTTGTAGTTGAGGGCATTGTAAGCTCTTTTTATTTATTTTGCATTTCAGGATGAATTTAGTACTGTTAATTCTGCTTTCATGTTCCAGGTATGCAGGTGCCTTGAGAGCTTCAGGGGAAATGGCTTCAGCGCAGTATATTACTGCAGGTGAGTGTGTCAAATGCTACTTCTCAAGGAGGAGTATAATATTCAAAAGATGTTATTTTTCATTCTAATTGTTCAGTACTTTAACAATTGATAAATTTTTGTACAATATCACCTCATTCATATTTACATTATATAACTGAAATTATTTCATGTTGTGAATTTTAAACCAATAATGAGTATTCTTTCTTTGAAAACTCTGGAATATTTTGAATTGGTTTGGTTTCATGGTCTGTTAGACTTGTCTTTTATGTAACCTTGGGGATAGCTAGAAATAAGTTTTATCAAGGTTGATGTGATCATTTTAAGTCTTAGTGGTTTTTAAATAAGTGATGTGTCTGAGGAGAAAGAGAAATTCTTTTTTTTTGTGTTACTGGAGTTCAAATCTAGGACCTCACACTTGCTAGGCCCATGTTGTATTTTAGGGCCACATTGTCAGCCATAGAAACATGAAAGTAGCTAGTCTACTGAGCTATCTCACTGGCCCTTAGCCAGGCTTTGAACCAATTCATGGTGATCCTCCTTCCTCAGCCTCCTGAGTTCTGAGATGACAGGGATGTGCTTGCAGGCTTTACCTGAGGTAGAATTTTGCTACGTGAAATAGAGGAAAGGGTGGCAGTAAAAGTCAGCAGAGAGGAAGGCTGCTGCTCACCTCTGAGATCACAGCTGAGTCCAGGCCACTGGCCATGATCTGATGCTGGTGGGAGGCAATAAGCAGGGGAAAAGCTTTCAAAAAGGCAGATTAGCTTTGATCCTCACCAGTTGGGCAGATTGGGGAATGTGTTTAAGGAGCCACATTTCAACATTCAGTTCAGTAGTTGGGATCAAACTATGGGTTTAAAGGTAAGTTGTGATTGGGGGCCGATGGCCTGCAGTGACAGAGTGTCAGGACAGTGACTTCATGCCATTGATCTGTGGATAGAAGTTATGTGTTCTCTTTATTGAATTAATCACTGTTTTGTTTGGAAGGACAAAGGCTGGTATGGGCTGAGCAGGGCAGGGCTGCACAGTTGTTTATAGTTAGTGAATACTTTCTAAGGTCTTCCATCTGGTAAGTTGTTGAAGATTTAAAAATGGATATTTTGCTTTTTTCTTACTAGAGTAACAGTTGTGAAATTATAGATTCACTTAAACATGACCAAACAGGGTTTTCTTTTTGGTGTTTAAGAATTAAGTGTTTATAGTACATGTATTAAATATGCACTTTTTCTAAGGTGGTGTTTGCTTTATTTTTAAGCCCTCAGAGATTTGTTTGATTCCATGGATAAAACTTCTTCTAGTATTCCACCTATTATACTACTGCAGTTTTTACACATGGCTTTCCCACAGTTTGCAGAGAAAGGTGAACAAGGACAATATCTTCAGCAGGTAATCAGACCAAGGATTTTTCATTCTGTAAATGTAAAAAGTAGGCTTATATATGGAACATATTTGGAATTAACAAGTCAGCCTGTTCTTATGCCATCATTTTCTCCAGCCTGGAGTAAGCAATAATCTATTAATTGATTATCTTCGACTTTTGCTTCTTAGCAGCATTTCTCCACACAGCACCCAGAGTCCTTAAAAAATGTAAATAAGAGCTGCACATGGGGGTACAGGCCTATTGTCCCAGCTGTATGGGAGGCTGAGGCAGGAGAAGGACAAATATGAGCTCAGCCTGGGCAGCTTGGTATCTTTGCAAGACCTTGTTTCAAAATTAAAAAGGGCTGGAGTGGTAGTTCAGTGTGAAGGCCCTGGCGAGTACCCAAGTAAAAAAATTAGGGTTAGGGTTATAGCTCTGTGCCAGGGTTCAGTCTGTAGTGTGTGTACGTACGTACGTACGTACGTACACACACACACACACGCACACACACACACACACACCCCACCCCTCAATAAAGAAGCTAAAATAAGATTATGCTGGGCCCTCGTTTAGAACCACTTAGTGATTCTCTGCCCCTAGCCACCTCTGAACCTTGGTTCTTGTCCTATACTACTCTCCCTGTGCTCTCTTTTCTGGCTTTTCTTTAAACCCATTCCATGTTCTTCCTGCACAGCTCTGGTAGAGAGGTGTGAGGAGGCACCCTCGGATTTAGGCCTTTTGGCCCTCTCTGATGACCTTATTGAAAGCATAAACTTTCCTTCCCTTCCTCACTTCCAGCTGCCAAACTACTCTTTTTTTTTTTTTTTTTCAGCCTTTATCTTTGACTTAATATTTTGATGAATCTCTGTTCCCCATTAGGATTTTTCTCATTTTTATTCCAGTAGGGTAGCACAAATGTGTGTTGAATGACTAATAGTTATTCTTAAGTTCTTAATTTTTAAAAAGATCTTGTAATGGCAAATTTGCATGAACATTTTTAAAGGAGAGAACATCTTTTGTTTTTCCTAAGCAAAAAGTAATTATTTTAAAATGATTTTACAGATCTACCTGTTACTGTGTATAAATTTTACAGGATGCTAATGAATGTTGGATACAAATGATGCGAGTATTACAGCAGAAATTGGAAGCCATAGAGGATGATTCTATGAAAGAGGTAATTGAAACAGACTTGTGAGAATACTATTATTTGTTGTTGGTTTTTGTTTTCTGTCCTAATGGTTGGAAGTAAATTAATCTTAATGGCTAGATACATATTTGAATACTTTATATGTTCAACCTATAGTTGGATTTATTTATTTACTCATTTACTTATATGATACAGGGTCTTGCTACCCAGTTCAGACTTGTGGTGATCCTCCTGTCTCAGCCTCCCCAGTGCTGGGATTACAAGCATGTACCAACCATGCCAAGTTTTGAGGCCAGCATGGCACGTGATACGGGGTGTCAAACTCAGGTCATGAGCTTAGACTGCTGAGCTATCTTCCCAGCCCCAGTGTAGTTGGAATTTAATAGCTTGCATTTATTACCTTTATCAGTTTTGTTGACCATCTATAATCTTGTACCAGTGTTTTTGAGTTATTAAAGGATTTCACTAGAAAGGAGTACATTTTTAAAGTCTTAAATTTGTATTAACTTGGTTGTGTGAAGCACGATATATTATTATTTATATAGATTAAGAGTATTATTTGCTGGAATTTTAATTTGATTTTGATTTTTGCAGACAGATTCTTCATCTGCACCAGCAGTGACACCTACTAAAAAGAAAAGTTTAATCGATCAGTTCTTTGGTGTTGAGTTTGAAACTACGTATCCTTATGAATTATAAGTTTTATAGAATATATCCATAACTTAGAAGAAATAAATCAGCATAAATAGTGTGGTTGATTAGCATGTGCTGGGATAGAAGAAAAATTCTTCAGAGATTTTTATGCCTATAAAGTGATAGTAGAAATTAGAAGTCATTAAAAATACACTCATTAAAGAACTCTTGAAGTTTTAGATAAAGATATATGCCATAATATTGTTTTGTGAAGAACATCCATAGTAGATTCCACCTCATTGGTCTCACTGATAATTAATTTTTAGTTGTATGAAATGAAGCAGATGAATTGAATGATAAGCATAGAACTATTCTAGTTCATTCAGGATGCAATTTTTTTTTTTTTTTGGAACCAGGGATTGAACTCAGGTCCTTGCATTTGCCAGGCAAATATCAGACATGAATTCAAGGGACTATTATTTTCTAGGTTGTAAGTAGGAACTTAGAAGAGATTTCTGTTTATTTTCTCAGGTATTAACTTATATACCAACTTACATAATTGAGAGTTTGTTGAATTGTAACACATTCATTCCGCATTTATAGACTTGTTGGAGGGGAATTGAGCATTCATAAGTATGTTGAAATGTGATTCTCTATTGCGACCATTTTAAATACCACTGAATAATGGATGGTATTACTTTAGTGGCATTAGGGTAGTTTATTATATCAGTAATAATATAAATACTCGTTGGCATTCCTTATCTTATTTTGCAAAGTATGAAATGTACAGAATCTGAAGAAGAAGAAGTCACCAAAGGAAAGGAAAATCAGCTACAACTTAGCTGTTTTATTAATCAGGAAGTCAAGTATCTTTTTACAGGACTTAAATTGGTAAGGACAGACACAGTCTGTTCTCAATATTTGTGGATTCCATGTTTACAAATACAAGTGCTTGCTACTGTCTTCCCCTCATTCTGTGCTCATTAATGGAGTGTCAGTGCTGCCGGTTGCAGATATGTTGCAGAACAGCTCAGGTTTTAAGTCCACCATCACACATGCAATCCCAGCTGAAGTCAGAGCCAACTTCTTTGCAGAAGTTTTAATTGTATGGTTTTTCATTGTTAATGTGTTTCTTTGGTATTTCAGTGTTTCAGATAACCCTCAGGCATAGTGCTAAAGTGCTATCTAGTGTTCCTTACTCAGTAAGAGAAGGCTGTGACATGCCTTAAAACCACAGGCATCAAAAAACTTTCTCCGAGCATGAACACAGTTACAATGTTGCCTCTCAGTTCATGGTTAATGAGTTAGTGCAGTACGTGAAAGAGAGGGGTCTTTAGGCAGAAACACACATATAATAAGGTTACATATTTATCATTGACGGAAAGGTTGTGATCAGAGATCTCAGGAACCTAACCCTTTATTCCCATGGGGCCAGTGGTTCAAAAATACACAGGATCATCTTACAGAGCATAGCTAATGTGAATAACAAGAAACAGCTATTTATTTAGAATTCAAACTTGAAGTAGTTTCTTACTGTCTAGACAGTATTATTATTTTTCTTTTTTGTCTTTTTGAGACAGGGTCTCGCTATGTAGTTGAGGCTGGCCTTGAGCTCACTTTTGTAGCCCAGGCTGGTCTCAAACTTGCACCGATCCTCCTGCCTCAGCCTCCTGAGTGCTGGGATTACAGGTGTGAGCCACCACGCCTGGCATTATTAATGTGTTTGTGTAAATCATGATGTATTAATTTTAAGGCATCAAATGAGAGTCCAGAATGAAAAGCTTTAGCCTACAGGGACTCTCCAGGATCATATTTTCTTCATAATTTTATAAAATTAAGTGGTTTTTTAATTTTTTTGTTTTTTTTGTTTTTGTGGTACCGGAGATTGAAATCAGGACCTTGCACTTGGCAGGCAAGCTCTTATTCTACTGAGCTATTTCCCTGGCCCAATTTTGTAAAATTATGGCCACTAAATATAATTGGAAGTCCTAGATGACTGATGGCAAGCCTTTTAGAGCTTCAGTCATACAGCCTGTTGCACCGCCACTGGTTTCCATGGTAGTGGTGTGGTGACAACAGGTGTTACTTGACTGATGAGCAACAGTACACCAGCCATACTTTTCTTGAAAAGTTAGTGCAGTGTTTATATATGTATTTCCTTTATAAAATTTTTAGTTTTTGAAACCATTTTAATTATATTTGAGTAATTGTGCACCATATTCATATTTCATTCCTTTTTTGCTGCTGAATAAATTTGGTTAAATGTTATCTGCAATATAGTAATTGCTTTTACAGTGTGATTAGTGATTTTTAAAAAGTAAACTTTAAAAGAGGCAGGTATCAAGGTGCACTGGCCTGGGTTACATGGGAAGAGTCTTGACTCAACACTTCATCTTCTCAAAAGTGAACTTCAAAAAACTTACTATAAATACAACATGCTTAAATATTGATGTTTTAATTCAGGTTTCTTTTTTATTTAGTAGTGGTATTTTATTATCAAGTAGTAGTGAATTTTAAAACAATCATATAACTTTGAAAATAGTAGCTAACATATTTTTTTTGCTTTTCTTCCCTGAGACGGGGTCTCACCATGTAGCCCAGGCTGGCCTCGACTTCATGGTGATCCTCCTGCTTCCTCCTTCAGAGTGCTGGGATGACAGGCTTGCATCACCACATGCCTAATCCTTATGGAATATCAAATATATGCCAAATAGTTTCTCAGGTTTTCTGTGTGACATAACTTGTGTACTTCTGACAATGGCTTTTTTGTCACCACCTTTAACAAATGAGGCCAGAAGGGAATAAATGTTTTGCACAGTGAGGCAGGGGTTGTCAGCCATGGGAAAGTGACAAGGAACGCCAACACGGGTACAGTGGCTAAAGGCTTCCTGAGGTCCTTTGCAGTGGTTAGTATAGTCTTGTTGTGTGACAGCCTTTTGGAGTTTAAAAATACTTGATTGATGCCAGAAGCCTTTTGTACACAAAGCATGAAGAACAAGGGTTTTCTGTATTCTCTTTATGTATTCTGATAATCTGTAGTGGAATGACGGGTGATTCATTATGTTATCTAAAATGTTTTCTGAGTCTGAGCAAGATCTGGGTCATAGCTGAAAACCTAAAACATTTTTTTACTAAAGAGTTCACAACAGTGGGCCAGGAATGTAGCTCAATGGGGCAGTACCTGCCTGGCAAGCATGAGGCTCTGAGTTTTTAATTCCTGGTACAAAAAAATTCACAGCATTATAAATTATTTGATATCTTATAAGAATTGAACTTTTATCTGAAAACCTTCCATACTGGCTTCATTTGCATTATTTCTCATGTTGTCTATGAGTAGTGCTACTTTGTTAAAAGGAATTCGAATATGCTACAGAGAAAAATCTTAACATTAACATTTGATTTTCTGTAATGTACTTTTTTTAGCGACTTCAAGAAGAAATTACCAAACAGTCTCCAACATTGCAAAGAAATGCTTTGTACATCAAATCTGTAAGTTAATGCATTTCCTTTTGAAATTGAATACTATTCCATTGAAAGGCTTTGGTTATTTAATTTTTACCCCATTATAAGATTTTTTAAAATCATTGTGGAATTAAAAACTTGCGTGGTGGTTGGATGTAAAGAATTTCTTCCCATTTTCTCTCTGTAGTCCAAGATCAGCCGGCTACCTGCTTACTTAACTATTCAGATGGTTCGCTTTTTTTATAAAGAGAAGGAATCAGTAAATGCCAAAGTTCTTAAGGTTAGTAATGAGCTTTAGTTTGTATATAAAATATAATTGAAGGTAATACCTAACTTATAGTAGGTTTATTCCTTTAAAGATAATTAAGCTATCTTTGAAATATTTAGAGGCTTTATTAAGTACTATAATTCTAAACCAAGCGTATGTATTGGAATTATTCAGTGTCTTACTTCTAATTATACATATTCCTGGCTTCTCCCTCTAGCCCCAGGCATCTGATTAAGTTTCTTGTGTGAAGCCTAGGGCCATATATTTGTCAGAAGATTCACAGGTAATTCTGATGGATTCCCCGCATGCCCACAATACTGCCCTAGACCACATCTCTCACTTTACAGGAGCTGCTTCATTAGATGGTTCCTTTTCTCTAGGGGAACTGAAAGTTAAATCAGTAGTGCCCAGAGAGTATTTAAATGTAATTCTGGGCTGAGGCCCCAGAACCCTGGGTGCATTGTGCCTGCTGGAACTGGGAGTGGTGGCACACACCTGTAATTTAGTACTGGGGAAGCTGAGACAGGAGGATCACTACAAGTCTGTGCTGCAGAGTCTGAGCTGCATAGTGAGACCCTGTACCAAACAAACAAAAGAAAGTTTTTTTTTTTTGTTTTTTTTTTAAGGTAATTCCTTGCTTTAGGGACCAGCCCTGTGATTTAACTGTGTTGAGCCATAGATCTGCTACTCATCTACATAACCCCTGACTCTTGCGAAAGGTGCATAATTCTAGCTTGTGGAGTTAAAATTCATAGTACTTTTAATATAGGCTTAGTATTATATAAGAAAGTTAATATAGTTTAAATACTAGTGATACACACACACACATATATACATATATATTTTATTTATTTATTTTTGATGGTACTGAGCATTGAACTTAGTATTGGACATCTCCAGTTCTGTTTATTTTATATTTTGAGATAGGTCTCACTAAGTTGTCCAGGCTAACCTAGAACCTGGTGATCCTTCTGTTCCAGCCTCCCAAGTAGTAGGATTACAGGAATGCACCACTGTACCTTGTTTTCAGCACCTCTTAATGGAAATTATTGTATCATATCAGTATTGTTTCTGTGTAAAATTATATTTCAAACAAAATTTTCTAAGTTAATTCCTCTTCTAAGGACCCATTATTTTCATAGAAACTAGCCTAATGTTTTTTAATTGATGCTTTTGTTACGTGAATTTTGGTTCCTTTTCCATGGTCAGTTCTATAGGCTAAAATATTTAATGGAAAACATTTGAAAGATTCAAAGTTAGAATTAGCTCAGCTGGTGGTGTATACCTGTAATTTCTTTACTCTGAACAGGAGGGTCTCAACTTGGAGCCCATGTGGGTAATCCAATGACTTAGCAAGACTCTAGCTCAAAGTAAAATTTAAAAAACTTGGGGATGTGGCTCAGTGCAAAGGCCCTGCATTAATGCTGTTTAGCAAAAAAAAAAAAAGAGAGAGAACCAGATTATTCTTGAGAATTAAGTCCTAGGAGGTTTTCAACTGTTCTATGGTCCTTCACTTGATTTTAACACACTTTGTTTTCAACTTTGAGTTATGAAGGCATAGCTTAGAAGGTGTGTCTGTAGATAACAAGCGTGTGAGTCTTCATTTTCCTTTGTTTTTGTTGCATTGTAGGATGTTAAATTTCCCCTTATGTTGGATGTGTATGAACTTTGTACACCTGAACTTCAAGAGAAAATGGTTTCATTTCGATCAAAATTTAAGGATATAGAAGACAAAAAAGTGAATCAGCAGCCAAATACAGTAGGTTCCTATTGGTGACTTTTTAGTGTTACTGTTTTAATCCATGTTCAGCCATTATTTTGCATTATTAGTAAAAATGAATGACCCCCTTTCAGTTAGAGCTATGTGCATCCTGTATGTGTAGTGATATAAGCCTTCAAAGATGATGTAAAACTTAACTGTAGCATAAGTGAATATATGCTGATATTTCTGTGATAATCTTATTATATAAATAGTTCAGTATTTTCTTTCCCCCTAGAATTTGTATTCCTTTTATATTTGTCTCCTGAAAATACTTTTATTAATTTCAGGATATATTAATATTTTCCTTATAAGGCATAGAATTATTCCAATTTTAGATGGAATTCTTGCCACAAAATACATGTTGGCTCACTTAATGTGCCTTGTTTTTTGTTTCTTGGTTTTTTTGGGGGGGGGGTCAGCAGGGTCTTCACTACTAGATCAGACTCATAGTGATCCACATGTTTGCAGCCTCTTAAGAGCTGGGATTACAGGCACGTGCCACCATGCCCATTCTCAATGTCTCAGTGCACCCTGGTGGCAGGACCTGCACAGCTCTGGATCGACTGGATCAAACCCAGTCCCCTGCGCCTGCTTGCAGGCGCTTTAATCTGCTGAGCTATTTGGCCTGCCCTTGCCTTGTTACATGTAAAATCTTCTCATGGGTACTGTGGATGTATATGCCCGGGAATGCTAAAATCATAACTAGTAATTTTGTATTTTATCGGTTACATTATTTTTGATTCAGTTAAGGTAGAGCTGAATTACATGTTGAATTTTTTTTCT
Source organism: Myocastor coypus (assembly GCA_004027025.1). Lineage (NCBI taxonomy): Eukaryota > Metazoa > Chordata > Mammalia > Rodentia > Myocastoridae > Myocastor > Myocastor coypus. The sequence goes on along the minus strand of PVJA010008492.1, from coordinate 38,028 downwards.
TCACAATGAAGAATTTCTTGGCAACCAAATTTTAAGATTAAAATTTGCAGATTGTCTTTAAAAAATTTTTTTTATTTTAGAGAAGGGTCTACAGGCACAAGGTGTTCAGGGTCTTACTACTAGATCAGACTCGTAGTGATCCACGTGTCTACAGTCTCTCAAGAGCTGGGATTACAGGCGTGTGCCACCATGTCCAGTCTGCAGATTATCATTTTTGTATGTGTGTTCAAAGCACTTTGTCCACTATGTTTGTCAGACTTTTCTTGTTTTTTTAAATGTATTTAGTACAGGGTCGATAGGGTCTTACTACCTAGAAAGGATTTGTAGTGTTTCACCTGTGTTCAGCCTGCCAAGCGCTGGGATTACAGGTGCAGGCCACCATGTCCAGTCTCAGTGGCTGTCTCAACACACCCTAGGGGTGGTGCCGAGGGATTGAATCACAGCCCCTGAGCTCTGCCTAAGCGGGCACTTTAGTCTGGGCCCCTTTCTTGTATCTGTGATCTTCTGCCTTAACTGCCTTAGCTGGGATTGGAGGCATGTGCTACTGTATCCTGCTGAAAGTACTTCATAAAAAATTACACTTTTAAGATAGTTGATGATAACATGCAGTTAGGGAGCTTGGAGTTCCTTCTCACCCTGTTTCCTTCAGTGTTGACCCAACCCAATGCAGTGTTGCATGTCCCCATAATTGGCTTGGATGTAGCACATTTCCTTCCACATAGCTCTTTGCCTTCCTCTCTCCACTCCTTAATTCCAGCAAGGACTAACCTGTTTCCATTTCTGTAATTTTCCTTTCAAGACTGTTACATTGTGAAAGTAACCTCTTAGAACTGACTTCTGAATCACATTGTTCTCTTGAGTTTCATTCAGGTTGCTGTGCATAAAATAGTAGTTCCTTTTTATTGCTACATAGTATTTCCTGGTGTGGACATAGTCTGCTTAATCCTTTGTCTACTAGTCTGGGTTGTTCTGGATTTTGATTGTAAAGAACAGAACTGGGATAAACAGCATGGGTAGAGTATAGTGTAACAAAGTTTTATTGCCCTGGAATGAATGTCTAGGGTGCAGTTGAGTGTTTGCTTAGGAGTTGCATGTTTAGCTTTTAAGAACTGTCAATTGTTGTGCTACTGCTTACACTATGTCTAGTTTTGGTGACTGGCAAAGTGCACCTGGGGTACCAGGGCTGGCACAGCATGTGGTACTGGAAATCGAACCCAGTACTTTGTGCTTTTATGCTTGCCAGACAAGTGCTTAGACCATCAAGCTTTCTTCCCAGCCCTGTAATCTGGCTTTCATGCTTTTACCATAGAGTCTTGTGCAGGGAAAAGATTTTAATTTTGATGAAATCAAATGTTTTTTCTTTGGTCACTTGTGCCTTTGGTGTCATTTCCTAAATCAGGTGTGTTGGCACATACCTATAAACCCAGTACTCAGGAGGCTGAGCCAGGAGGGTTGCTACAAGTTTGAGGCCAGCTTGTACATAATGAGTTCAAAGCAAGTTTGAACTAAAAAATAAAAGCCAAGTTAAAGCACATTTAATCCTGAAGTTTTCTGGCTGGCCAGATAGCTCAGCGGACAGAGCACAGCAGCCAGGCTTTGATCCTCGACATGCCATGCCAGCCCTGTCCCCTGGGCATGCTGAGATGGCAGTTGATTGAGACTGGGTTTGGTGGTACAGGCCTGTAATTCCAGTGCTTGAGATGCTGAGAAACAGGAAGGTCGCTATGAGTCTGATCTATGTAGCGAGACCCTATAGATCCTGTATTCCCTGTAGTAAATATATTAAAAAAAAGTTTTCTAGTCCAAAGCCATGAAGATTTATACTTAGGTATAAATTTTTTACAATTTTTATTCTTTCACACTTAATGTATTTTGGTATACTCTGGGTTAACATTTTATATGGTGTGATACTTAGATTTGGTATTTTGGTTTAGGAATTTATGATTTTGAGGATGATGACTATGTGGGGTTTTTCTTGGTACTAGGAACAGAACTCATCACCTTGTGCTTGCCAGGCAGGTGCTGGGCCGCTGAGCTATATCCCCAGCCTGTGTTTGTGTTGGGAAGATGGCATTGGTCATGTTTGTCACTCGATGCAGCATTTATGAATGGAAGCAAATTTCTGCCAAATGCTTTTGTGAACCGAGTTGTTTGCAAATGTTCATGAGCTGAGTTATTACTGTTACTATTTTATATATGAGTATTTAGTTAATCCATGTTCTTTTACTCTTTTTTTTTTTTTTTTTTTTTGTGGGACCGGGGTTCAAACTCAAGACCTTGCACTTGCCAGGCAGGCACTTGTGCCTCTGAGCTATCTCCCCAGCACCCCAATCCATGTTCTTTTAAAAATAAAAAAGACTAGTCGTTGTTGGGCATCTTGGCACATTTTAGAGAACTGGTTGCCTGCAGATGTATGCATGTGTTGGGGCGGGGAGATCACTTGGTGGTCTAAGCACCTGTTGGCAAATGTAAGGATGTGAGTTTGAACTCTAGTACCACCTGCCATGCTGGCCCCAAAACCAGGCTTGGTGGCTCACGGGAGGCTAAGCAAGATCACTACGAGTTTGAGCTGTGTAGCAAGACCCTGTACTAAATAAGTAAATAAAAAAGATGTGAGTGTGTATCTGTCCGCACTCTGTTTTTAGTCCATTGGTCTGTGTCATTTTTTATGCCAATACCATAAGGTCTTCACTTCAGTAATATTCTAAGAAGGATTACAATTACATACCTCAACTTTGTTCTTCTAGTTGAAGATTGGTATGGCTATTTTGAGTCCCTCATATTTCCACCTACATTTTTAGAATCAGTTACTTTGTTAGTTTTTTTGTTTGTTTGTTTGTTTTGTCTTTTTGAGACAGGATCTCACTGTGCAGCTCAGGCTGGCCTTGAGCCACTTTGTAGCCCAGGCTGGTCTTGAACTCACAATGATCCTCCTGCCTCAGCCTCACAACTGCTGGGTTTACCAGTAAGCACTACCATGCCTGGCCACTTTGTCCATTTTGTATGAAAAAGAAAAACAAAAGTATTGGTAGGAATTGCAGTGGATCTCGCTGAATTGCCATCTTAATAGTATTATGCCAGGAATTTGATATTGTTGTGGCTTTGTTTTGTTTAGGTGTTTTAATTTTTTTTTATAAAGTATAACATTCAATTTATTATTTTTCTCAAGAGTTTTCTTCAGTCCATTCAGACCCAGCTCCCCTTACATGGGCTTTGCTGGAGGTCGTGGGGCAGCACCAGCAGGTCTAAATCGGGGTGGAGGTGTTTGGTCCTTGTGGGCTTCATGAGATCAATTTCTGACCACTTTTCTGTGAATGGCACCACTGACAGTAATGCAGCTTCACATATAGCTTGGGAAGCACATAACCATCGAAGATGCTTGCTTCGGAAATGTCCCTGACGGCGGTGGCCTCCACTATGTTCCGAATGACAAACTTTTAATGGCCTTATCCTTGGGTACGCACCAGGCGCAGTTTGTGCAGCGAATAGGTTGCACATGACTGCAGCCCTTTTTGGCACAACTGTTGTTCCTTCTTTTTTTGGTCATCTTGGAAAGGAGGGCCCAAACAAGCTAGGTGTTTAATTTTTTTAAACACTGTTTTGCAGGTTTCACTTTACAGTCTTATTACTTCAGTATAATTTGTTCCTATGTTTTTAAATATTTTTGTAATAGCATCACCATAATTTCATTGATATTTGTAACTGATATATGGAAATACGGTTAATTTTTGTTTGTTGAGCTACCTTGAACTTTATGATTTGGAATGTGTGGAATCAATATGTATTTGGCATAATTGTTGAATAATATATGCATGGAGACTTCTTTTTAAAGAGTTAAAATTACAAAATCAGTTTCAGTTAACTCATTCAAGTGATTTTCTTAATATTGGGCATTGGCAGTTCTTGTTTTTGCAGAATTGAATATTTCCTTGTCCTGATATTTCAGTGTTCCTAATGCTGCCCAAAGGGTATATATATAGTGATCTTTCTTGTTTTATTCTTAATACTCGTATTTGTATCTTTTTATTTTCCCTCTTGCTTAAGCTAGTTAATTTTATTGATCTTTTCAAGAAACTGGTTTATTCTGGTGATTTGCCTATTATTTTCTAATTTTATTTTTGGCTCGCTCTTCTGTGTGCTTCAGTTTGCTTTATTCTTTTTTTTTTTTTTTTTTTTTTTTTTTTTTTTTTTTTTTTTTTTTTA